>MNCI01021035.1:1849-18310 GCA_015680685.1 Gnetum montanum | reverse complement strand
AACTTACGCTCACTACGCAGCTGCGCGTAACGAAGCGTAAACAATGTATAACTTACGCTCACTACGCAGCTGCGCGTAACGAAGCGTAAACAATGTATAACTTACGCTCACTACGCAGCTGCGCGTAACGAAGCGTAAACAATGTATAACTTACGCTCACTACGCAGCTGCGCGTAACGAAGCGTAAACAATGTATAACTTACGCTCACTACGCAGCTGCGCGTAACGAAGCGTAAACAATGTATAACTTACGCTCACTACGCAGCTGCGCGTAACGAAGCGTAAACAATGTATAACTTACGCTCACTACGCAGCTGCGCGTAACGAAGCGTAAACAATGTATAACTTACGCTCACTACGCAGCTGCGCGTAACGAAGCGTAAACAATGTATAACTTACGCTCACTACGCAGCTGCGCGTAACGAAGCGTAAACAATGTATAACTTACGCTCACTACGCAGCTGCGCGTAACGAAGCGTAAACAATGTATAACTTACGCTCACTACGCAGCTGCGCGTAACGAAGCGTAAACAATGTATAACTTACGCTCACTACGCAGCTGCGCGTAACGAAGCGTAAACAATGTATAACTTACGCTCACTACGCAGCTGCGCGTAACGAAGCGTAAACAATGTATAACTTACGCTCACTACGCAGCTGCGCGTAACGAAGCGTAAACAATGTATAACTTACGCTCACTACGCAGCTGCGCGTAACGAAGCGTAAACAATGTATAACTTACGCTCACTACGCAGCTGCGCGTAACGAAGCGTAAACAATGTATAACTTACGCTCACTACGCAGCTGCGCGTAACGAAGCGTAAACAATGTATAACTTACGCTCACTACGCAGCTGCGCGTAACGAAGCGTAAACAATGTATAACTTACGCTCACTACGCAGCTGCGCGTAACGAAGCGTAAACAATGTATAACTTGAATGATAACATACGCAATGGTACGCACCGCCACGTAACGAGCGTAAAGACAAGTTAATCATGCGCCATGAGAAAAAAAAACGTCAAACTGTTGCGCTTCTCTAGACTCTGTCTTTGACTATTTTGGAGCTTATTACGCTCATTACGCTGCCGTGTGTAATAGAGCGTAAACTTGTCCTAGAACAAAGCTGATGCGCGCTCTCGCTTGAACTGCGAATCTTTGCCTGAGGCCGACTCGTAATTTTCACGGTGTTTCAGGAAGGGGCCAAGAACAAGCCTAGGAAGAACCACTTGCAACCCATGCCATGGATCCTCTTAGGGAAGAGGCTGAGGTGGAATCTATTTATTAGATTCCAAAACCAGCAATAGTAACAAAACATTCCCACCAGGATGAGGCACTAGCTCAGCAAGTAAACCTTAAGGTTATCTTGATAGAAGCCTTCTTGAATCAAATCAAATCAAGGGAGGCCCAAAAAATAATGCTCTAGGAATTAAACTTTGGCCCTTTTCTGAAGTAAGCACCTAAAGAAGTACAAGACCAACTAAAGCCCTCTTCCATATGGCCAATTATCAATTCCACTAGAGAGTGGTACATGGGAGAGACATTCTTATTCTAGAACAACAGGCAGGCCAGTTCAACGGTCAAAATCAAGGACATCTTAGTGTCCTACTTAGTGCAAGTCATTGCTAAAGTGCTTGGGTTGCCAGAAACAAGGAAGAATCTCATTGAGATTCCAATATCGATGGACCCTAGTATCAAAAAGGAATGGGTGTGATGATGCTATGGTATTGACCATAAGAACTTTGACATGCTCACATCGATAGAAAGGATCCACTACAAGATTTAGGCCTTCAATCTAAAACCCATGATGAGGCCCAGCAAGATCATCACCTTTTCTACCCATGCATGTGCTACTTTGAGCAGGAGATTCCTTGTCAACCTTCCATAGCTAATCTATCTTGAGATGAAAAAGTGATTTAAAGAAAATGAACGTGGAAGGAAGGCACTCCCCTTCCCATGCCTTATTAGAAAACTCTATCCAAGGGGAGGGATAGTCTGTTATAAAAATGATGCTGTCATGCATGCTCTGACTATTAATTGGGCAAAGATGATGAAAGATAAAATATCTGCAATGACCATTCAAGAAGAGGAGTAGCAACCACCACCTCCACCTACCACTCAAATAGCTATGTCAAAAATTGCTACAATAGCCCAATAGTTGCACAAATACCAAGAATGGCTCTTGAGTAAACAAGAGTAATGACTAGGTACGAGTGGTGGAGACCCATCTGTGTACTGGCCAACAATGAGTCACCTAAACGAGGTGGCCTAAATAGTCAGCGTGATGGGGGAAGGTGGATCCATTTTCTTGGCCCAATGAATGCAATTATCTATGAGCTTGAATCCTAGCACTAGAGAGGTCTTAGTATCTTTGACAAAATAATAGTTTCTCCCTAAAATCTCTAGGAATGTCGCAAGCCTCTCAATGCACTTGGAGAAAGGTGAGGGGGCAATAGTGCTTGTGATGAAGCATCAAGGGTAAGAGACAATAGCAAAGGTGGTTAGTGACAAAAATGCTAAAATACTCAATCCACCTATGGTGTCTGTACTAGATGTCATTGCACTCAAAGACTTTTAGACATCTACAGGAATCATAAGCAGCAAATTAACTGTAGCACAACATGAAGAACTGCTAGACTAACTAGTGGGAACCAAACAACTGCTTCTAGATGTCTTTAATATTTTGGATAGTATTATTGTAACCCAGTCAAAGATACTAGAGGCAAGGGGCAAAAACATCATCTTGAAAGGGTAACTCAAAATAGCCAAGAAGTTGAACGAATGCTTGGTTGTTGAAGTTGTTGAATTAAGAGCCCAAATTGTCGACCTTGCATTTCTCAACCCAACATTAACAAAATATGAAGCTCTTGAACAGCTTCATGCTAGACTAAGGGGGTTGAGGGTGTGATGGAAATGATGATGTTATACTAATCCCTAGTAGAGGCTACCCAACATAAAATTCAAAAGGCCTTGGATTTGACCTGCCAGGACAATGTGCAACTAACCACAAAAAACCGTCACCTACAAAATCTTGATGAGCATAAACAATAGTTGATAGAATTTATTCATCAATAGTAGGAGCAACTAGCCAGAGTGAACATAAAGCTAAGGAGATTGGCAACTAAAAACAAAAACCTCTCCATGGATAAGGTCCATGCTCTTTGCCAAAAGATTCTAATAAAGGTAGCTACCTGGAAATTAGAGGGCTCCCAAATTTGAGATATTCAAGAATCATTACAGACATTAGGTTGATCTACAAAAAGAAGTTAATGAAAAGAACATCTAGTTGGTGAAGGAAAAAGTAAATAAAATCCTCTAACAACTCCAACAAGGAAGAGAATTTTGACAGCCTATCATTGACAGGATAGATGTCTACAAGAAGGCCGAAATCTACATGAAGGAGTTTTAGATTGAGAAGATGAAAGAATACATGGAGCTAGCTAATCTTTGATATGCAACTTTGGCTATGTTGATTGTTAGACGGCTACGGTCAGAATTAGAGAAGCAAGTGGTCAGCTTGTACTTGTTGTATGCAGCTGAGTTCAAGCACCACGAGGACACCAAGCAAAAGCTTGTGGTGGAAAATGCAAAACTCAAGGTTCTCAAGGACAAATACATTGATCAAAGATTTGCTGCCAAGAACCTGGCCAAAATAATGAATGACTACTAAGAGTTGCAAAACATAGTCAAGGTGTTCGATGTCAAATGCAAACAATTTGCTACCTTGTTTGTCAATGTTAAGGAGTTGTTCCCAATAATGCCCTATCCATGGGATATCCCCATTCTAGCCCACATTGATGATGCTGCGTGGACTGTGAAGAATCCCTAGAGTAAGGAGGAGAAGATGAAGGAATTACTAGATGCTTGTTGCCTTCCATCAAAGGTTGCAACCACAACAGGACAACCATAACCACCTTAGCCACTACACATGCCTGAAGTTGGTAAAGATCCTTTAGAACCTCAGGAACCTCCACCACCTAGGATTATTTGATCTTCACAACTACCTTTATTCTATCAAAGGATGTGCTGTCCAATTTTGAATAAACATGTCATGGCATTAAATTTTGTATCATAACACCATAATGTTTTGTAATGTTTTTGATTTATACACTTGGACACTCAATTTTATCAAGTTAGTTTGTTATGTCAATAGTTAGTCAACAATCCTATACCTTCCCAATTTTGTAAAGAAACTTGAGGATGAGTTTTAATTCAATCATGGGAGTATGATGAATTATCGTTGTGTAATGTTGATGAGCCTCCATGGATGTGGCCTTGTTGATAAGGCCCCATTGATGCAGCCTCATCTACATGGTGTTACCCCATCAATGGGGCCACATCAATGTAGCATTTGCTACATCTATGAGGCCCCGTCAACATAGCTCTTGAATAAAGTCTATAGATACATGCTCATCAATTGTGTTTATGGCATGTCTTATACTAGTTGTAGTAGAGCTCTTGCAATTTTGTCATTTGAGAGTTAGAATATTTCTTTGAGTGCTTGTAGCGAGAGTTAGAAAGTGTACAGATCTTTATTCAAGCACTGTTGTACCTGAAAACACCAATGTGAATGGCAATAAAGACGAGCATTTTGATCAAACCTTGCAGCACTTGAAATAGATTAATGATTCATTTATGCATTTATGGTTTTCATTAATTATACAATTAACTAAGCTAAATTAGATTTTAAGATATTATTTAATTAATTAAGCTAAATAGATTAAATACATAAGTACGATTGGTTTGAGCCTAAACATGTATCGTCTTGGTAATCCCAGTAGCATTATTACTTGGTTCGCCTAGTAGCATAGCACTTGGTAACCCCAGTAGTGGATATGTGGGTTTAAGATGTGTACAGAAAGTGGGACCAGATGCTTATGTTAGGACTAGTTCGAGATTAGTTAATTAGTTAAATTAAATTAGTTATTAAATTACTTCATTTCTATATTTTAAGCACCATGAACATAAAACATAAAATAATAAATATAATGTGCCTTGATTACACTTAACCATACCATGTGCATCACAAGTGTAATTGAGAAGACAATGAATGACTATTAGGGCAAAGTTCACTTCTTAGAAGACTAGTGTACTAGAACACATAGAGTCTGTGAAATTCAACCAGATTGTGCATGAATGATTCATGATTCGTATGGTTGGGCGTAGGGGATACCTCGATTGCTCATCACTAGGTTACCAAATAATTACATTTTATGCTCAAAGCTAGTTGTACTTTTTCCAGTCATATTAACAAACATAGTAATAGTAAATAACTTAGGAAATGTAAATGATAAAGTAAAAGTAAAATTAAATAACATTAAAATGTAAATCTATTCTATGTGTAATGTTGTAATGATGAAAAATAACCTTGATCTTTATTACAGTTCATGAATTATATTCAAGAATGATACACTCAAATAAAGATGTTGTATCATTATAATTCACCACATTGTGGGCATTCACAACTAACTTTAACTTTAAGAAAACAAACTATAAGAATTTTGTTAAGAGTTAGCAAAAATGTATGTTTTAACATGATGATGGGCTTGTATTTATAGGCATAACCATGGCCCACTATATTGTATATTGAGCTTCAACATTGTATCTACAATATAATCAAGTCTTTGTATTAGATATTTCATCAAATTTCAATAAAGTCTGAATAATGCAATTATCATCACACTTTTAGATGAGGAAAATAGAAGATACTTAAAGAGTTCATACTTTTTCAAAAATTTATATTTTTTATAATATTTTATTTAACAAGGTCTTTCTATTGGCATTCATCTTCAACATATAGAAATTGTTTCTTCTTAATGTCCTTTTTGTGAACGTGAAGACTCATTTTCAAGTGTTTTTTTTAAAGTGTATTATTGAACAATATACTTGAAAATTAACATCCAAAATTTATAAAAACTTTAAACCAAAAATTAGTGATATCATTCTTGGTGATCAACCTTTTTTGAGGAGTTAAACATCATATCTTCAAAGATGTCATTTTTTAGTTACAAGTTCTACTAAAAAAGCTTTTCGTGAAAACTAAACAATTGATTTGTTTCTTAAAGTGTTAATTTCCTTTTATTTTGGATTGTCAAAGATCGAAAGCTTTCAACTTCTATTGCTAGTTATTATTTTTTAATTAAAGCTTTCTTTTTCTCTAAAGAGAGTTTTCTCCTTCTTTTTACAAGAAAACATTTAGTTAGAAGTAAAGACACTTCTAATAAGGGTAAGGCCCAATCCTTTTGCTACACTAAATGATAGAATTTTTAGTATTAGTTGTAAAGATGAAAACCTAAAAAGGCATGACTAAAACTATTAAGATTTTCCTCTATACTTTATCTTTGTTGATTTTTTGTACTTTAAATTTTTTAAATATTATTATTCATTTTTTAGGGTTTGACAACCTTGATGAGTGGTTGGGTATTCCAACACTCAACCATATTAGTCATAAGCGTTCATGCACAACTAGATTGTAATTAAGGGATGGACAATGTAAGTATACTAGTAGTTGATATTTAGTTCATGACTATTGTCTTCCTACTTAGAGTTAGCGAGGTGCAAATTATATACTTTAACACTTAGTAAGGTATATGATGTACTGATGTTGTTCAATTCGGAATATGCTAAGTGACAACATGGTAAAAATGATTATAAATTCTAAGTGTAAGTGAAATAAAAATTGATAAATCAAAAAATTTTGAGGCATTTATATCATATCTTATNAAAATTGATAAATCAAAAAATTTTGAGGCATTTATATCATATCTTAGCATATGTTATCATATAAATGATATTGCAAGGTGCATGCCAACCTATATAAGTAGCACTTAGGTGGAAAAATCCATAGTAGATTTGTTAGCATAGTAACAGAACTCTTCAATTTGTTTTCTTAAATTTAATACTTAGTAGTGTGTGCCTGCAATGTGATGTTTTTTAATTGAATGGAATCTTTATTTGAGTTTGATGTACTTGGATGCATTGCATGACTAGTAATAAAGATCGAGATTACTCTACATCATTGTAGCAACAATTAATTTTATTTTTGTTTCCAATTCATTTACTATTTACTATTTTCATAGTTAATGTTTACGATTACTTGCAATTTACTTTTAATGTTGACGAGTGACGAGGTACCCCTACACTCAACCATACGAATACGAGCATTATACGCGCGATCCGATCAAACTCCGCAGACTAAGTGCCTACATGCCTTATGGAACACTTAAGGTGAATCGTTCGTTGTCTTCCCAAAATTACTTGTATTTGTCACAATTGTATGGTTAAGTAAGTCTGAGGTATGTGATTTTTATATCTTTTATATTTTATCGCCTATGCTAAGAGAGGAAAGGATGAAGAGTCTAAGTAACTAACTTTAACTAACTAAGTTCTAATGCCTAGCATCAGTATCCGTCCCACTTACCATTCACACCCTGAACCAATGCAACCCTCTGGGATTACCAAATTTTATTCGTTGTTGGGATTACCAAGCATAACGCATGTGCTTGAAGCGGTCGTACTGAATGCACTTAACTAGGAGTGTTGAGGGTTGAGAGAGATTAATTAACTAATAAAGCATTTAAAAAATTAACAATAATTAAAGTCCTATTTAGCTTAGTCCATGCACTCCAAGGTTTATCCAAAAGTTAGTCTTTATATCCATACACAAACTTGTGCTTAGGTACAATATTTGCTCGAATAAAGATCTGTTCACTTTGGGACTCCTACTATGGGCACATGGAAATTACTCTAACTTTGGAATGGAAAAACTGCAAGAGTTTAGCTAAGGTCTAGATCTAGATGAAAAAACAAGGGAGAGCCACCTCTTATTTATAGATTTAGTGATGCATTGTCATATCAGGTACGCGATATCGTATACGCGATATCGCGGCGGATGCGATATCACAACGAACGCATTATCGCATATATGATATCGCAGCCCATGCGATATCGTGTCCCATCATACCCCCATGACTGAATAAAAACTCATCCTCAAGTTTCTTACAAAATATTGGGAAGGTATGGGATTATTAACTTGAATGGAACTAATGGTGAATGGGATGACATGTGAACGGACCATCATTACAGAACATGACAAAACTAGTGTTCATGACAACAAGAGTGAACACCTTACACATTTGACATCAGGCCATATTTGGTAGCTAAGAGAGAAGAGAGAAGAGAGAAGAAGTCTGCTACTACCAACGCCAAGATTGCGCCTTTCGTTGTCTATCCATAAGCGCGCCATCTATCTTGCTCCTTGCATAGCTGCTTTAGCATCGATCCATTCCAAGTGTTCTCTCTAGATCCAATTTGTTGTTGTATGATTTCCATCTACACACACAACACAGTCTTATATTAGCAAGGCTACATGAATCACAATGCAGTTGATACCTTGCTTCGGTGAAAGGTCCATTGGCTGAGTTGTGGTATGGTTGATACGGGTCTGGAGATATACTAATGATGACTACTGAAAGTGTAGGGGTTAGGATAAAATCGAAAAAATTGGACCAAGACCCCCATGACTGAGAGTGAATCTCCGGTAGCGATAGAATAGAGAAAGAAAAAGAACAAGAAAGATGGAGAAAAATAGACAACTATAATGTCGATGAAATGGATGTCAAGATGGAAATGAACAAAATAGAGTGCATTGCAAAAATGTTAAGGGAAAGAATTTAACTAGTGTACCAAATAGGAATGTCAGTGGGTCCTCCCCAAAGTAGGCTCATAACCTTAATGCCTTGAAAAATCCACATTCGAAGAGTCCATAGGCTCTGGGAATGTCATTTGGAACACGAGTTAAAGTCTTAACCACAAGAATTTACCAAAAAGAAAATAATGCATCAACCAAAATATACACTAATGATACAACTGGCAATGAGGTGAATAATGCAAGAAGAATGATGAAAAGGAGAATGGAATGGAATCTCAAGAACAAGGTGATGTACAACCCCTTGTGTATTTAATGATTAATGTGACTTAGTAGATCCCATTCCAAGTCCACCCTCAACAAATTACATCCAGTGATTTCGCATTAATGCATTCGGCCAATCCATCCACTTGAAGTAACAAGAATACTTTCACCAAAGAGCCACCATGATTCCGACGAAATGAAGGAGGAGAGAATGGAAAGCGAGAAGGGCCTTAGTTAGAGGGAACATGTTTATTTTAGTTCCATAACTAGTGCTTGTAGCCCAAATGATTATTTTGTCTAAGGGGTGTGTTTTGAATTCTCATTGTTGTTTTTTTTGTGTTTTTGCGTGAGAACCACACCATGCAAAGACTTATTATTTTTATTGTTATTCACTCAGCTTCCTGGTAATTGGGTAACGTCGAAGCAATAAGAAAACTTAAGAAGAAAACATCCAAGCACCCAAGAGAATGGCCAACACAAATGCATCAAGTTCCCTTGAAGTCACACCCTTTTCAATCCTTGAGTCCTTCCTTAGTTTGAGAAATGCCCAGTCATTGATTCGTTATAGTTCTTATTATTGAGAAAGGAACTGTATAGTTCCAAGCCAAGAGAAACCATAGAAATTTGTGGATGTATGGATGAAGTGGACTCATTGCCTATCATATCAAAAGAACCATACCTTAATATCAACATCATAATATTAAGGGTAAAAGCAAAACATTAGCAACCAGTAGAAAATAGTTCATACCATCATTTAATAGCACTTATTGGATGATGAACTTAACAAAATGGATAAGACATACACATACACACAAATAAAAGAAAAAGTATGAACGATGTTGTAAAACAAAAACAAGAAAAGTTAAAGGAATTTGCAAAACAAAAATGTGTAAAACAAAAACTTAAAAGACCTAAGGGCCTCAAATGATTAGCATAGGTGGCCATCTCCCCCATGACTGAATTGAAAGGGAGAGATCCAAAATAATGAGCATTTGTTTGAATTTCTTAAAAGTGTCCAACTTCTCCCAATTGATGTTTTCAGGTTAAGGGTTGGAAGTTGACGATGCTCATATTCCAATGTATCCATGCTTTCATTGTGGGTGCAAGTTGTTCCCCCAGTTCGTTCCATGCATGTTGGTGGGCTTCTCTCTTGATTAGCCATCAACCACTAGGTGTTTTCTTGTTGTGTGGTTGCTACATATAGGCACCTTTGTATATGAGTTTCTTGGGCACACCAGTTGCATGTAGGAGATGCTGAGCATTCCTCCATGTCATCACCCTCTGAGTCACTATATGTGATGCATGGAACTTTCTTCTTATCGATCTTTCCGTAAATATTTTCCTTAGATATTTCCAAGGAAATATCGTGGATTCCTAAGCACGCATTGATGGTGCTGAGCCATGCCCTCCCCATTATAATTGGGAAGTCCCCTTTATTATTGTTGACTTCTATCACTAGGAAATTAGCTGGGTATGACCAACCACACATAGTGGTAATGATGTCCTCCACTAATCCCAAGGGAATGGTGATGGATTGGTTAGCCAGATCTAGTTGAATATTTCTCTTCTTGAGTGGAGGTAGGTTCTAGGCTTTATACATTTCTCATGAGATTAAGTTGACTCCATAACCTGAGTCAAGAAGAGCCTTATGAGGTTCATTCTGAGCAACTTGTAGATAAATTAGGGGGCTTCCAAGATTAGAGAATTTCCTGGGGAGGTGGCCCACCTTGATCTAGTTAGTAATGGTATGTGTTAACATAACCGTGTGCGTTGAGCTCTGTTGTTGGTTTGAAGGGAGCTCTGAAGCCTTATTTTTTGGAGGAACATGCACAAACTCAACCGCTTGTGGTTGTGAGAGCTTGTTTGGGCTTTTGGTTCTAAAGAAAGGTCTTCTCTTCATGCGGTTGTCAAAACCAGCAGCGGTTTGAAGGTTTACAACTCTTGTAGCATTACGTTGTTGCGGTTGAGTGGGGATTTCCCCTTGCATAGTTGGAGCAGGTGGTAGTGGAACTATTGGCGTATGAGTGATAGATGGATTCAAAGGATGGTATGCATGTAGCGTGTCTTCTGTAGGAGAAGGAGTCCTAAAATACTCCTAAACTTGGTAGTGACATTATGGGGTTGCATGACCCATAGAGTCACTTGGAGAAACTAGCTGTTGCACATAGTAGCCATATGGGTTTGGTTGCCAGTAAGGGTATTGTTGTCTAGGTGGTGGCATCCCCCATGACTGTGGGTGTTGCCACTGCTGGTGTTGCCCGATAGGTTGTGGCAGATTTCCACCTGTATAATATGTTAACAGTTGGTAGAACTGCCTTAGGTTACCTTGGGGATAAGGTAACCTTCGAGGTGCTTGCCATTTGTTAAGTCTTGGGTTGAGTGCATACACCCTGGACTCTTGTAGATGTGAGATTATTGGGCAACAGCCCTTAGGATGGTCATATTGGCAGATCTCACATCCATTATCATTGTCTGTATCAGAGTCCACAACCTCATCAGCGATAGTCATTTTTCCCTTACCCTTGTTACGTGCATGGTCTGAATCTCTCCACTTTTTCTTATCATGATCACTACTTCGTTCCTCTTTAGACTCCTCTACGATTTTTAGGGCAGTTTCAATTTTACTATCTAAGGAGCTCCATATTTCATCTACCTTAGCCAAAACTTCCATTGTTAATTTCTAAAGTGTCAAGGTTTTTCTATTCACCAACTCTTCGAGTGGTGACTCATCCTCCTCCTCGCAGAATCTCACTCCCCTCTTTCGGAGGGAAGGATCACGGTTGTACTCTTCTGCACTTTCTCTTTTCCATAGCTCCCCTTCTTCTTTAGCTACTTGCTCCAAAAATCCATGAACTTCATGGGATCTAAGTTCAGATAATCTCCCTTAGGCATATGTCCTAAGGGTTCTCCTAGTTTCGTGTCTTAGCCCATCTACGAGGTGGCAGAGTTGATCCTGTTGTGCTTAACCATGGCCTGGACAATGATCTAGCAATGCGTAATATCAGCCCATGGTAGCATCCAAGGGTTTGTGATTACCCTACTTCCATCCTTGGATCTGCTTACGCAAGTTTGACACTTTGGAGTACATTTGGTATTTATCGTTAAACAATTCTAGCATTGTACTCCACCTCCTAATGGTTTCCAGCTCTAAATACCGGTACCAACTTTCTGCCTCTTTTATGAGTATCCTAGGGAACAAATTTAACTTCTGCCACTTGTTTTCAATATTTTGCAAGGCACAGGCATTGTGGAATGCATGTAAGTGGTTCTGCGGATCAGCGTTATATCCCCCTTCAAATCGTGGGATATTATTCATGTCTAGTCTTTTGATTCGGCTATCTTTCTAGTGCCTTGTAGGTATCCTCACAACCTCCGTAATGTCTAACATACTTTGGGTTGCTAGTAGGGGTTCATCATGATCATCTCTCTCATGACATCTATGATGCCTACATGGTTCCCTACTTTTCCTTCTTTCATGCCTTGATTTTCTCGAATGTCCTCATCCTCGCTCTCAACTCTCTTGTCGAGGTATCTCATTTTTCTTACCCTTATCCTCACCGTTGTGCTCTTTGTGATTAAGTCCTGATGTGGAAGGAGAGGGTGAATGGTGTGATGAAGGGAAAGAAGAAGGGGAACCATCGCCATGACGATATTTCTTACCTTCTCTTCGGTGACTACGGCACCGATCGTGATGAAAATCAAAATGCTTACCCTTATCTTGTGCTTATGTTCCCTCAGTGAACACCTGGTGTTCGTGGGAATCAGAACTAGGGTTGTGTATCATGGAGTGTAGGTTTTGATACCCCACCTCCTCACTATCATTAAGAGGAGGAACATCATTTCGTGGAGAACCTATTGAGATAGGTCCACCACCCTTAATTTCTCTTATGACGGGCGAAGCATTACGGGGGCCTTTGCCCTTCAACGATGTGTGGCAACTCTCCACCACAAGTCCCGTTGACGTTGTGCTTCTGTGGGATGGTAGTTCCTTGTATCATAATCTTTTACAACATATTTAGTGTATAGCTTCATCCTGTCTATCTGTGCAAGAGCATGAAGGAGCATGTTAGGGACTGCCTGATCTGGGGGTAACACTATGTGACCTTGCAAGTCTCACTAATGCAGTTCTTCATCTTGATGGAGGATAAAGGTAAAATTTGGTATATACTCATCATGATGAGTATATACTACCCAATACTCTTGGGGAACTGGCGGATCTAGGTTACGTGTGTTAGACTACCGACTGTCTCTTGTGTGATCCCTAGGTGGTGAAGTGCTTTTATGAGAAGAAGAAGACATTGTTATCTTACTTGNTCCCTAGGTGGTGAAGTGCTTTTATGAGAAGAAGAAGACATTGTTATCTTACTTAGGGTACTATTGACTATTGTTTAAAATTTCTTTTAATTGACCCTAAGGGTTTGTTTAAGCTTCCCAACGATGTGGATGATTTCCTATGTTCTACTTAGCACACAAACAACTTAGTCCCCGGCAACGACAGCAATGATGAGTGGCGAGGTACCCCCATACTCAATCATATGAATACGAGTGTTACACGCATGATCCGGTCAAACTCTTTAGACTAAGTTCCTACACGCATTATGAAACATTAAAGGTTAATTGTTTGTTGTCTTCCCATACTTACTTGTGTTTGTCACGACTTTATGGTTAAGTAAGTCTGAGATGTGTGATTTTTATATCTTTTATGTTTGATCACCTATGCTAAGAGAGGAAAGGGTGAAGAGACTAAGTGACTAAATTTAACTAACTAAGTTCTAATGCCTAGCATTAGCATCTGTCCCACTTACCGTTCACACCCTGAACCAATGCAACCTTCTGGGATTACCAAACACTATTCGTTGTTGGGATTACCAAGCATAATGCACGTGCTTGAAGTGGTCATACTGAATGCACTTAACTAGGAGTGTTGAGGGTTGAGAGAGATTAATTAACTAATAAAGCATTTAAACAATTAATAATAATTAAAGTCCTATTTAGCTTAGTCCATGCACTGCAAGGTTTATCCAAAAGTTCATCTTTATTTCTGTACACAAACTTGGTACAATATTTGCTCGAATAAAGGTCCATTCACTTTGGGACTCCTACTGCGAGCACATGGAAATTACTCTAACTTTGGAATAAAAAAATTGCAAGAGTTTCGCTAAGGTCTAGATCTAGATGGAGAAATAAGGGAGAGCCGCCTCTTATTATAGATTTGGCGGCACGCTATGATATCGTGTACACGATATCGCAGGGGAAGACATGATATCGTGGGGGATGTGATATTGCGGCCCATGCGATATCACGTCCCATCAAATGTTGTTAAAAGGAATGAGTACGACTAATCTCAAGCATGTAAGTATAACTACTTGGTAACCCACTAGTACTATCACTTGGTACATCCAGTAGTGTAGTACTTGGTAATCCCAATAGTAGTTTCATGAAGTCCAAGATCTGACCAAAAGATCAGGATCAGCTACTCATCACATAGGCTAGTTTAGAATTGTTTTACTATCACTTAGATTTAGAAACCCTTTCACTTCATGTTTACTAGGAGCTTAATGGCCAATACAACATCAATATCATATACCTCACCGTGAGTTAAACCATACGCATTGATTTTACTAACTCATGTGGGAAGATAATGATCATGAACGCTAAGTAATTATTGGCATAATCACATTGCCTTATCTATGGAGTTCAACTAGGATTGCACGTGAACACTCGTATCTCATATAGTTTGGTGTTGGATACTCAATCGCTCATCATTGGCATTGTTGCTAGGGATAAGTCATTGTTATACTAAGTAATTAATTTTTCAAACCTAACTTTGACCTTTACAACCTTAATATAAAACACACTTAACATAAATCATCAAAAAACAATAACATGGATTCACATAATGATCAACTATCACCTGCCAAGGAAATAAGAAGGAGTAGTGACATAATTGCTAACAAAGAAGACTCGAGAATGCGAATGCAGACACATATTACTTATGCTCATACTGATCCATACCATCCAGACTTTACCTTCATATTCCATCAAGATAAACAAATGAGGTGGAGAGACATGCAAGGCAACATAGTCTTGCCTCTCAAACATGTAGCACTAAACATGTTACAAATTTCTCTAAGAGGAATGCACTTGGACTAGATTCAAGAAGGGTATCATGTGACCTAACACATGACCAGACCCTATGAATCTACAAGGGAATAGATAAAGAGAGATGTTGCTATGGAGGTTAAACATGTTCATACCAAAGGAAAGTAAGCCAACACATCTATTGTCATAGAAGAGCTTAATGTTGATCAGTTCATTTCATAACAACTCCACCAAAATCATAAGAAGCCATCAAAGACACCTATCATCAAACTAGAAGAACCTATCAAAGGCCAACTTAACTGTACCCTAGTAGAGCCACACAAGAGGGGGGGGGACGACTATTAACTCAAGATACAAGCAGGACTCTATGACAAGAGATCTTGCTAAGTCCTACAGGGAAATTCATAAGAGTCATGAAAGGAGAACTAGCTGACATTGTTCTCTTGCTACCTCCTATACTTCATCATGATCATCAGAGGACTATGATAGAAGATAGCATAAGTATCAAGACTTTAATAGGAAAAAGAGAAGAGCTCATGGTTATCATGACCAATACTAAAGGTATTCTGATTCAGAAGAGGAGGAGTATTAAAGAAGAAGACATAGAGGGAAAACAGAGGATTAATAGAGACACGAGCATAGAAGGGGTCACTACTACCACAAAGCCTATGAACCTAATCATGATGACGAACCTCTTATGGTAACCTAGAATATGATCAACATTCAGGACGCAATCTACATACCAACCAGGCATGTGAGAGACAGTCGAATCAAATGACTAGATATGAATAACATGCCTAGATTTGAAGTAGGTTACAACATTGATCCTTAGCATTAGCTTCAAGCATTCCATGATGCCTATGCCCTTCAAAACATAGAGAGTGATTAGCAAAAATTGAAGTTATTTTCTAGAACACTTGTGAAGGAAGTGGAAAGCTGGTATAGGTCATTGGAACCTGAATCCATTAGATGCTAGAGTATCATGCTTGAAAATCTCAATGACAAATATCAGCCATATTCATGTGTCAAACCTAAGAAAGAAAATCTAGAACTAGAAACAAGGGACTCACGAGACCCTTGATGTAGTAATGGACAAATATTATTCACTGTTACACAAATGCCTGGGCCATGGATTTTCATCAAACGAATAGCTAAGACACATCATAGATGGGCTAAGAAGTAAAACAAGAGAGATTCTTGGGGTTTGTTCCCAAGGAAGACTATCAGAATTAATCACCCATGAGATTCAAAGACTCATCAATCAAGTGGTAAAAGAAGAAGGAGAACTCAGAAAAAAAGGAATCAACTAAAGAATACAATAGGGATTCATCAATCCGAAAAGGAGATGCACAATTGATGAGATGCGACATGCACTGGGCCACGATATCGCATCCCATACGATATCGCGTACGCGATATCGCGTCCCGCCGCCATATCTATAAATAAGAGG
>MNCI01021031.1:220717-256114 GCA_015680685.1 Gnetum montanum | reverse complement strand
GTACGCGATATCGCGGCCTAGTGCAAGTCGCGTCTCATCACATAGTTCTATGGCAAATAAACTTGAATGTAGATGATTGCTCAAGGTGACTTTTTTTAAAAAAAAATTAAGTAATAAAAATGTAGAGCTAAGAAATTGAAAAAGCCAACACAAGTATAATTGTAACCATAATTCATTTTATAGGACATTGCAAACTTTTTTTTTTTTCTTACAATGTGTAGGGAATACTGCTTCAACTTTCAAGGCTATTGCAATTAAATTGAAGATTTTATTATAGCCTTAGACAAAAAAATCTATTGCACAAACATTACATTTATTTCCTAGAAAATAAATATAGATTTAACAAGGTAGTTAAAGTATCAATTCATGAAAAATAAATATAGATTCAACAAAGTGATTACGCACCAATAGATGGAACAAAAATAAAGCATACAATCATTTTGTTACAAAGGGCTTTGAATTCAATGCTTTTGGATGCAAAACAATAGGAGCTAGTCATTGGGTCAATAACACATGCTCACAAGTTTGAACTTGTAATCTGCATTTTGTAGTTTATTTGCTTTACTACAAGATCATCAAATGGCACTCTTTATGAGGCTCAACAAAATGATATTTTCTGATGCAGTCCATTCTTCACAAATGCAGCACCCCTTTCCAAAAATACCTTCCTCAATTTTCAACATAGACCTTGGAATGCCCTGATAGCTATGAAGATTACTCCATTTGCAACTTAGAGCTTAACCTTTAATTCATTTGACTGGGGAATGCTCTGATTGCTTTGAAGATAACTCCATCTGTAAATTAGAGCATTGCTATCTCTGATCTGCAGCTGTTGAAGATTTTCCAAAGTGTATTATTATGTCCATGGCATCTTCAGGCAAGCCACCACATTTAGACAATCCCAATTGCGTTAAACTTCTCAGATTTGTGAAACCCTGAGGCAAAGCTTTTACTTTAATATTTTCACACCTCAACTTTTCTAAGTTAGTTAACATGCAAAGGTCATTCGACAGACTTATCAACTCAACAAAATCATATATAAGCAAGTCTTTTAGATTCTAAAGAGAAGAACAAAACATATACGGAAATTCAGTTTCTTTGATGCTGAGTTTTTTTATTTCTTTTATTTATTTTTTTGGCACATAAGTCAGGGATGGGTCAAATAATACCTATAATGAAAATGCACACTCGATGAGAATGATTCATATTAATTATTAGAGCTTGATGAGTTGTGATATCAGGTCTACGATATCAAAGCTCACCAAGCGATATTGAACATCCGATGTTAGAACCTATCTCGTTGCCTATAAATAAGAGATTGGGACACTTGATTTGGCAATAGTTAGTTTCTTAGTCCCTTACCCAAACTCTTGTAGTTTTCCCTTTCTAGAGTTAGAATTATTTCTGAGTGTCCATAGTAGGATTCATAAAGTGAACAAATTTTTATTCGAGCATTGTGTACCTGAGCACACCTTGTGTCTAGAAATAAAGACGAACTTTGTGATAAAACTTGCAACATTTATTGCATTTAATGTTATTTATAGTTATTTAATGCTTTCATAGTTAATTGGTTCTTTTTATTAATTTGTTAATTTCCAACAAGTAAGCACACTCAGTACGACCACTTTGAGCATACGTGGAACACTTGGTAACCCAGTAATGACTAGCGTTTGGTAATCCTAGTAGTGTTACACTGGTTCAAGATGTGTACGGAGAGTGGGAACGGATGCTGGTGTTAGGACTAGTTAGAGCATAGTTGTTTAGTTAAATCAAATTAGTTATTAAATTATTTCATTTCTCTATTTTAAGCACCAGGAACATAAAACATAAAAACCATAAAATTCACATACCTCAAGTTTACTTAACCATACAATTGTGCCATACAAGTAAGCTTGGGAAGACAATGATCGCCTAACCCATCCTTGTTCTGTGAAGGCGCATAAGCACTTAGTTCTTGGAGTTCGACTGGATCATGTGTGAATGCTTGTATTCGTATGGTTGAGCATAGGGGCACCTTGCCACTCATCATTGGCACCATTGTCAGGGACTTTGTTGTTTATGCGCTAATTAAAACTTAGGAATGTTCCCATCGTTGAAACGAACCCTTAGGGTTAGTTATCAGAAAAAGAGAAGAGAAAAGTATTGCACACTGAATAATTAATCATGTCTCCTACTTCTTATGAGAGTGCTTCACTGCCTAGGTCTGACACAATGAATAGTTGGAGGTGTAGTACACATGATGATCTGGCAGTGCCCCAACAATTTCACTTGGTATACGCTCATCCCGATGAGTATGTACCAGACTTTACCTTTATCCTTCACCAGGATGAACAGTTGCGATGGCGTGATTTAGAAGGTAACATAGTGTTACCTCTCAATCACTCAATCCCAAGCATGCTTCTTCGTGCTCTCACACGAATTGGCATGCAGCACTTATAATCGGAATATGTTGCGCATGAACAAGATTCAAGGGATTATCAACCCATGAAGACACAACGCCAAAGAGACCTACAATAGGAGAGACATTACAAATCTATGAAGGGAAAGTGGTCTCAGGATGTCCTCTATGTCTTAAGTGAAAATGAGGGTGGTGAACCTGCCTCAGGAGGTTTTCCACAAAAAGATGTTCCTCCCATTGACTTTGGTCAAAGGGTTGTGTATCAGAACCTTCACTTAACTATCCATAACCTAGGTTCTAATATCAACAGACACAAAGGGTCCGAAAAAGGAACACGAATGCATGACAAATATGGACATTCTAATCGTAACCGTGATCGAGGCTATGACCACCGAAGAGAATGTAGCAAGTACCGTCATGGTACCAGTCCTCCTTCCTCATCAACTTCATCATCTCCTTCCCCCTCTCCTTCAGGATCTGAATGTAGTCGCAAGGGAAAAGACCTTGAGGATAATGGTAGGTGAAACAGAGATCATAGACAAAATAGTCAAGAAAGGGGACAAGGGCATGCTAGAGAAACACATTACGAAAGAAGGAGAGTAGGGAACAACATAGACATCATAGACGCCAAAGATAGTATGATCTCGATGAACCCCTCCTTGCCACTCGAAGTATGTTAGACATAACAGAGGTTGTTAAAATTCCAACAAGGCACTTGAAAGATAGTAGGATCAAAAGACTAGACATGAACAACATTCCACAATTTGAAGGGGGATACAATGATGATCCTCAAAACCATCTACAAGCATTTCACGATGCATGTGCCTTGCAAAATATAGAAAACTAGTGGCAAAATCTCAAGTTGTTTCCACGGACACTGATCAAAGAAGCAGAAAGTTGGTACCGGTCCTTAGAATTGGAATCCATTTGTTGATGGAGTACTATGTTAGAGCTATTTAACGATAAGTATCAAACGTACTCTCGAGTGTCCAACTTGCATAAGAAAATCCAAGGATGGAAACAAGGATGACATGAACCCTTGGATGTAGCCATGAGTCAATATTATGCATTATTACATCATTGCCCTGGCCATGGTTACTCACAGAGGGAACAACTATGCCATCTCATAGATGGGCTTAGGTACGAAACGTGAAGAACCCTTGGGACTTATGCTCAAGGAAGACTATCCGAGCTTAGAGCCCATCAAGTACAAAGATTGTTGGAGCAAGTTGCCAAGGAGGAAGGTGAGTTAAGGAAAAGAGAAAGTGCGGAGGAATACAACAAAGATCCTTCCCTTTGAAAGAAGGAAGTTAGATTTTGTGAAAATGAAGAAGAGTCACCACTTGAAGAGATGATGAATAGGAAAACTTTGCCCATTCAAAAATTTGCATCAGAAGTATCGACAATAGTAGATCAAATGTCGAACTCCCTGGATGATAAATTTCAAATCGTTCTAAAAATAGTAGAGGAGTTTAGGAAACAAGGTAGTGATAGAGAGAGGAGAAAAAAGAAAGAAGCTAAATATGCACATAACAAAGGTAAGGGTAAAGTTGCCATCATTGAAGAGGTTGTGGATTCAGACACAAACAATGATGGTAGATGTAAGATATGCCAATATGACCATCCTAAGGGATGTTGCCCAGTAGTCTCACATCTGTAAGAGTCTGGGGTGTATGCACTAAACACATGATTAAACAAATAGCAAACACCCCAAAGGTTACCTTATCCTCAAGGTAACCCAAGGTAGTTCCACCAATCCTTAACCTATTATCCAAGTGGAGCTCCACCACAACCAAATGAATAGTATCAATAGTGGCAACACCCACAATCATGGGGAATGCCATTACCACGACAACAATACCTTTACCATCAACCTGACCCGTACAGATACTATGTGGCAACTGATCTCTCCACATGACTCCACTAGTCACATCACTCCTCAGCCTCACTACCACACCCACAAGTACTATAGAACTCCTCCTCCTAGGGGTGATGTTCCACAAACGTACTATCCTTCTCATCCGACTACACCTTTTCCACCCGTAGCTCCATTACCACATGCTCCACCCGTAGCTCCATTACCACCTGCTCCAACTATGCAAGGTGAGCTCCCTACCTAGTTGCAGCAACGTAATGCTACAAGGGCTATCAACCCTCAACCTATTGTTGGTTCATACAACCGCACAAAGAAGAGACCTTTCTGTAGAACCAATAGTCCAACCAAGTCCTTACAACCACAAGTGGCTAATTCTCCGAATGACTCACTACCATTTGAATCTTTGGAGCTTCCTTCAAACCAAAAATTGCATCCAACGCATACGGTCATGTTAACTCATGCCATTACTGATTGGATTAAAGCTGGACGTCTTCCTAGGAAATTCTCTGATCTTGGAAGCCCTCTTATTTATTTATAGATTGCGGGAAATAAGCCTTGCAAAGCTCTTTTGGATTCAGGTTCTAGTGTTAACTTAATCTCCCAAGAAATGTATAAATCCTAGAACTTGCCTCCACTGAAAAAGAGTAACATTTATTTAGAGTTGGCTAACTAGTTCATCACTATCCCATTAGGACTAGTGGAGGACATTGTCACCACTGTTTGTGGGTAGTCATATCTAGCCGATTTCCTAGTGATTCAAGTCAACAACTGAAGGGGGATTTCCCAATCATTATGGGAAGAGCATAGCTAAGCACAATTGATGCGCACCTAGGAATATGTGATCTTTCCCTAGAAATATCAAAGAAAAATACATTTGGAAAGATCGAGAAGAAGAAAGTTCCATACATCGCATATAGTGACACAGGGTGTAATTGCGTGTAGAAGACTTAGTTTGTACAACACTTAATATTGCCTACATGCAACTAGTGTGCACAAATAACTAACATATAAAAATGCCTATATGCAGCAGCCACAAGATAGGAAGGCACCCATTGGCGGACAGTTAACTAAGAGAGCAGTTCAACTATATGCATGGAACCAACTAAGAGCTTGACTTGCACCTACATCGATAGCATAGACACATTAGAGCAAGTCCATCGTCAACTTCCAAGTCTTGACATTGAAAATATCAACTGGGAAAAGTTAAAAATCCCTGTCGACTTTAAGCAAGATCCCCTCGAGTTAAAATTTTTGCCCACTGGTATGGAGTATACATTTCTCAAAAATGGAAAACTGGTAATCATCAATGCTAAGCTTGCTCCTCAACAAAAAGAAAAACTGTTGAAGATGGTAAATAATTGGTCGAAAGCCTTCACTTGGTCATATCCCAAATTAACCAAAATAGATCTTAGGATATGCCAACATAGAATTTACATTAACCCCTCTATAAAGCCTCGATGATATCTGCAAAGGTGACTAAACCCAAAGCTTAAGCAAGTGGTTAAAGAACAAATTGAACAACTTCTAAAAGCTGGGTTTGTCTACCCCATTGTTGACAATGAATGGGTTAGTTTGTTAGTCATTGTGCCTAAAAAGGGAGGTAAATGGAGGGTATGTATAGATTTTAGGCTATTGAACATGGCAACATTTAAAGACCATTTTCCATTGCCTTTCATCAACCAAGTCTTAGATATCATTGTAGGGCATTATTATTATAGTTTTCTAGATGGTTACAATGGGTATAATCAAATTCAAATAGCACCAGAAGACCAAGCCAAAACTACATTCACGAGTCCTTGGGGGACATTTGCATATAGGCAGATGTCGTTTGGCTTGTATAATGCCCTAGCAACATTTCAACGTCTATTTCTAAGTATATTTTAGCAGCAAATAGGGAATGGTGTGGAGGTCTTTATGGACGATTTCTCCACCTATGGAGCAAACTTCGAACAAGCATTGGACCGATTAGAGCAAGTACTGAAATGATGTGTTGAAACCAACTTAAGGCTTAATTGGCAAAAAAGTCATTTAATGGATCAAAAAGNATGTGTTGAAACCAACTTAAGGCTTAATTGGCAAAAAAGTCATTTAATGGATCAAAAAGGAATTTTGTTAGGGCATAAGATTTCACAAACAGGGATAGAGGTAGATCCTGAAAAGATTAAAGTCATCCAAGGAATCACTCGTCAACCTGAAACTATCAAAGATATCTAGTCATTCCTTGGGCATACTAGCTATTATAGACACTTCATTGAGAACTTTTCAAGGATTGCAAAATCATTGGTAGAATTAACAAAGAAGGATGTACCCTTTGAATGGACCAAGGAATGTGAGCTAGCCTTCTAAAGCTTGAAACAAAAGCTCGNTAACAAAGAAGGATGTACCCTTTGAATGGACCAAGGAATGTGAGCTAGCCTTCCAAAGCTTGAAACAAAAGCTCATAGAAACACCTATTCTACAAGCTTTTGATTGGTTCAAACCATTCCACTTAATCACTGACGCATCCAAATTTGCTTTAGTAGTTGTACTTACACAGTTAGATGACCAAAAACATCCCTATTACATTCATTGTGCAAGTCGAAGTATTGCTAGTGCACAACTCAACTACACTATAATAGAAAAAAAGAAAATGGTTGTGGTATTTGCACTAGAAAAATTTAGGCACTATGTATTAGGCTATAAGATATTTGTACATATGGATCATAGTGCAATACAGTTCCTAATGAATAAACCAATGGTGAGCCCTTGTATCATACAATGGCTTGTGATCTTACAAGAGTTCGATCTTATGATGATCGATTGTAAAGGCATTAAGAATGTTGTCATTGATCATTTATCTTGGTTACAATGGGACAACAAAGAGGATGAATATCCAATTTTTGACTACTTCCCTGATGAATTACTCTTTGCAGGTGTAGTAAACAATCTATTAACCATAGAGACAAATTGGTATAGTAGCATTCTTACCTATCTCCTCAAACAAGAAACACCACAAGGGCTAGACATTAAAAAGAAATAATAGTTTCTTCACTAAGCCAAATATTTCATGGAAATCAATGGGCACCTTTATAAGGTATGCTCTGATGGCTTGGTCTGATGGTATGTTCCTGATGTAGATCAACTGCAAGTTTTCCAAGATGCTCATAAGGGCCCTTGCCGGGTTCATTACACTGGGAGATGAACAACCATTAAAATCTCTCTTGTAGGATATTATTGGCCTACAATGTTCTAGGATGCTCATCATTTCGTCCAATATTGTGAGCGCTACCAATGCAATGGGAATAATTGCTAGAATGGAGGGTCCACAACAATGGATTCAACCTTTAGAACCCTTTGACATATGGGGAATTGATTTTATGGGGCTTATTACATTGATGTCCAATGGAAAAGCATACATCATTGTTGCTAAAGATTATTTTATAAAGTGGGCAGAAGCAGCCACTATTATGGACTGTACATCATCTACCGTTGCACGATTTATTCAACAAAAAATCGTAAATAGGTTTGGTGTGCCTCATGCACTTATTTCTAACAATGGTACACATTTTACAAGTGTGACTTTTCAAAAGTTGATGCAACGCTTACGAGTTGAGCATAAGCTGAGTACATCATATTATCCTTAAGCGAATGGTTAAGCTGAAGTCACCAATAGGGAGATCACAAAAATATTGACATAAACCATTAGCAAATATAGGCAAGATTGGAGCACCAAACTGAATGATACTCTTTGGGCATACCACTCCACATTGAAACTCCCTATAGGCTACTCTCCCTATGAGTTAGTGTACGGTAAACTTTCAACACTTCATATCTAAGCTGAGCTCCATACACTATCCATAGCATGTGACCTCAAGCTTGACCTTAATCTAGAACAGAAAGAACGGTTAATGAACCTCAACTTGCTAGATAAAAATCAATTAGCTGCCCTATCATCCAATGAACTACACAAGGCCTTTAATAAACAAAGTCATGACCTAAGGATTAGGAAATTCAAATACCAACGGGGAGATAAGGTTCTTTATTGGAATCCCACAGATGTGCCACAACGAACTAAATTTCAAATGCTATGGGAAGGATCTTATATTATTCATGAAACTTTTCCTTTTGGTGCCATGATGATCTACAAACTTGAAAGCCTGGATAGAAAATTATTAGTCAACATTTAACAAACCAAACCCTTCCATGAGCTTAAAACGGCCAGTACTAACACTACCTCTGTTAATGGACAACCTTGCTCATTATTTTAGATCTCCTCCTTCCAACTCAGTTGTGGGGGAGATGGCCACCAATGCTAACCATTCTCAGCCCTCAGTTTCCTTTGTTTTTTTTTGTTTTACTCATTTTTTCATTTTTACTTATTTTTTTTACACCATCGTTAACATCTTTACTATTTCTTTTTTTGATTTATTCCTACTTGTCACATAATAAGTGCTCAAGATAGTGGGTTGGATTTTAATGGTGTTGATTGCTAATGTTTGGTTTTTACCTTTGACTTTCAATGTTGATGCGAAGATATGGTTCTTTTGATAAAACAGGCAATGAGTCCATGTCATCTATTCATTCAAACTCTATGTTCTCCCTTTGTTTTGGAAATGTACTGTCCCTTTCTCTAAGTAAACTTGTTAATGAATTGGTGGCTTAGTATTCTTCAAACTAAGTGATGAGTGGCGGGTATCACTACACTCAACCATACGAATACGAGCATTTCACGCACGATCCGGTCGAACTTCGTAGACTAAATGCCTACACGCCCCATGGAACACTTGGGGTTAATTAATCGTTGTCTTCCCAAACTTACTTGTATGTGTCACGGAGTATGGTTAAGCAAGTCTGAGGTATATGATTTTTTTGATCTTTTATGTTTTATGTCTTCTGTGCTACGAGGAAAGGGTTGAGAAACTAAGACTAACTCTAACTAAAGCACTAAGTCTAAATTACCTAGCATCAGCATCCGTTCCCACTTACCATACACACCTTGAACTATGCAATCGTGGTTACCAAACGCTAATTGTTACTAGGATCCCACATGTAATGCACCTGCTCGAAGTGGTTGTACTGAGGCACTTAACTAACCTAAGCATGATAAGCATATGTTCCTTGGCTAACCGTACACATCCTTGAATGCTCGTAACCAAGTCGTACCTATCCCGCGTTCTAGGAGATAAGGGTGAGAGAGACTAATCACGATGAGCAATCGATTCCTTGACTAACCGTACACATTCGTAAATGCTCATAATCAAGTTGTACTCATATCATGCTAATGTAGGTAATAAATAACAAGAAGGAGATAACATATAATAAACCTATTCCATGTACTGTAAGGTTTATCCACAAAGCTCGTCTTTATTGTCGTACACAATTTGCGTTCAAGTACAAAGCTACTCAAATAAAGATCCATTCACTTGGGGACTCCTACTGTGGGCACATGGAAAATAATCTATCTCTGGAGTAATCAATCTACTAGAGTTTCGTTACTTTAAGCCTAGGATGAGGAATAAGGGGAGTGCCACCTCTTATTTATAGATATGGTGACGGACTGCGATATCGTGTATGCGATATCGCGGCTCATGTGATATCGCATCCCATCACTAAGGAAAGATTCAATTAGATGGAAAAGGGTGTGGCCTCAAGGGGCTTCAACGCATTTGTGCTGGCTATTCTCTTAGGTACTTGGATGTTTTTCATAAAGTCTTCTGTCATTCTGCTCTTGACCAAATATCAGGAAGTTAATTAAATCAAATTAGTCTTTGCATGGTGTGGTTCTCACAAAAAAAAAAGCTGGTGGGAATTCAAAGTACACCCCTTAGACATAATAATGAAATATGGGTTATAAGCACTGGTTATGACACTGGAAATACATGTTACCCATGCTTGAAAATTCCCTCTAACTAAGGCCCTTTCTCACTTCTTGCTCTTCTATTCTTTTCTTATTGGAATGGTAGTTGCTTTGTAAAAGCATTCTTACTGCTTCAGAGGGATGGATTAGTCANCCCACTGGCATTCCTTTATGTTGCAATTGTTAAGTTATTTCCCTTAAACATTTCTTGCAATTAATCATTTCTATTTCACCACATCCATAACGTCCATTTTTGTTTTATTGGCTTTACCGTTCTTCTTCCTCTAATCTTCCTTGTTTTTCGTTTTCCATCCTATTGCTACCAAAGGTTCGCTCTTAGTCATGGGGGCCCTGTCACAAATTTTTCCATTACTTATCTCACCCCTACACCTTGGGTAGTTATTAGTTACAAACCTCTAACCCAGTATTTGGCATACCCACAACCTAGCCAATGTGCTTTATATCGAGGCAAGGTATCAATTGCATTATGTCTTATCTATCCTTGCTAAGTCGTGATTGTCTTGTATGTGCAGATGGCGATTACACGAATAATGGACTGGGATAGAAGGGAGCACTTAGGATGGATTAGAGTTGGAGCATTCATGCAAGGAACATGCTTCATCATATGGCCATGGATGAACAACGGTGTGTACAATTTTGACATCGGCAGCAACGTGCCTCATTTTCTTTTCTCTCTCTCTCTATTTCCAAGTTGTCAAATAAAGGTCTAGATGTCATCTATGTACAGTGTTCACCATAATGGTTATGAACACCAATGTTGTAATATGTTTTTCGATCCATTCACCGGGCACTTTGAGTCTGGCATTCCATGTCACTGTCAGATTGTCGTACAGTCAATAATTCCATACCTTCCCAATATTTTGTAAGGAACTTGAGGATGAGTTTTCATTCAGTCATGGGGGTATGATGAGTTGCGATATCGGGTCCGTGATATCACATCCATGATATCGAAGCTTGCTAAGCGATATTAGACATTCGATGTCGAAACCTATCTCGTTGCCTATAAATAAGAGACCGGGGCACTTGGTTTGGTAATAGTTAGTTTCTTAATCCCTTACCCGAACTCTTGCAATTTTTCCTTTCCAGAGTTAGAATTATTTTTGAGTGTCCGCAATAGGAGTCATAAAGTGAATGAATCTTTATTCGAGCATTGTGTACTTGAGCACACCTTGTGTCCAAAAATAAAGACGAACTTTGTGATAAACCTTGCAACATTCTAAATAGCTTATTTATTGCATTTAATGTTATTTACAGTTATTTAATGCTTTCATAGTTAATTGGTAGTTGTTATTGATTTGTTAATTTTCAACAAGTAAGCACACTCAGTACGACCACTTCGAGCATACGTGGAACACTTGGTAATCCAGTAATGACTAGCATTTGGTAATCCTAGTAGTGTTACACTGGTTCAGGATGTGTACGGAGAGTGGGAACGGATGCTAGTGTTAAGATTAGTTAGAGCATAGTTGTTTAGTTAAATCAAATTAGTTATTAAATTATTTCATTTCTCTATTTTAAGCACCAAAAACATAAAACATAAAAACCATAAAAATCACATACCTCAAGTTTACTTAACCATATAATCATGCCATACAAGTAAGCTTGGGAAGATAACGATCGCCTAACCCACCCTTGTTTTGTGAAGACGCATAAGCACTTAGTCCTTGGAGTTCAACCGAATCACGCGTGAACGCTTGTATTCATATGGTTGAGTGTAGGGGTACCTCACCACTCATTAGAGCTTTTCAGCAGTACCTATGGTCCTAATTTCATTAGATAAACAAAGTGGGTAGCGTAGGGAAGGCTCAAATTCACCTACCTAGGCTCTATTGGGGTAATGCCTAATGAACCCAATTTCAAAATGGGAGAGAAAAGGGGCATACACAGTCAAAGTGTTTGTCATTTTCTTCAATGTGTGCATTAACCTATTATGCCCATGATTATATGGTAATATCTATTTTTTTCTCAAATGGTAAGTCAAATTCAAGCCTAAGTTTAACTACTTCAAAAGATATTAGACTTCCATTTATCTATTAACTCAAAACCTGACACCTGCTTGTGAAAAAGAGTAATAGACCATCAATGATAACCGTTATTACATATTGGATGTAACGATTACATATCATATGCATTATTCATGCTTTGAAAAAGTAATGATGATTACTATACGACTAATGATTGATGAACTTTGTGGTATAATAGTGTATGGGAATGAACAAATGGGCACGTAGTCACTTTGCATTGACTTGCTTATAAACACTGAAAGTGAAATAACATGCCTAGGGATACATCAAAGATGGTTTAGGAACCTTTTCAAAGTTTTGGTTTTTATATGAATAGTTATCCATAAGATGATAATTAATTTTAGCATAGGATGTGAATGATTAAATTTATTGATCTTTTACTCTTGGAGTTGGTTTATAAAAATTGCTAACTTTTTGTGCATAATGTTGAGTTGCTCACTAAAATTGAACCTATGACCTAGGCTTCCAAGTTAAAAGTTTCACCATTAACACCTTGTTGTATAGGATTTACAAATAGTTTTGATATTGTCCTAAACAAATGCATGCTCTTATCATTAATGATAATTGTGTATGCTTAATGTTGTTTAAAATGCTACCAATGACTTGTGAATATAGAGGTACTTTATATTTATTTGTTTATTTGTTTTGATTTTTTGGTTTTTAGTAAATTATTGTTGATAGTTAATTTTCCATAGTATAGTTTGTCATGGTGCATAATGAGTTCTAAATTATTTAGTTGTAACATGTTAAAAGAGAACAAAGTTATAGATTTGCTAAAGAATGGTAAATCTACAATTGATGTTATTATTATTGAATTTCATATGTCTAAAATAGATAGTTTTGGAGTTTTGAAATATGATGAATATAATAGATATACTACTGGCAATGACATTGGCCCCTTTTCCCTTTATTTTATATATGTTTTTATTTCTTAGATCAAGATTTAAATTTGAGTTTTAAAGATTTGAAAATAAGGAAAAGACAAAAAGCATTAAACCACATGTTGTAACAAGCATATAGAAAAAAAAATTATTTGCAATAGATCAAAGCAGGATCCTTAATAAAAACACTAACTTATTTGTCTATGGCAATCACACCCTTGTGCAGGAGCTCACTATCTATTAATTAAAATAGGGACATGGATAAATCTTCGAGACATATCATGATCATATCAAACCCTTGTAAAGAAATTTTGTGTATCCTATAGAACCTTTGTTATCTCACAAGAATGTAATTAAGTATTTCCATTTCCATTTTCATTTCTATTTGAAATTTTTTGTGTGAATTATATAATTATTTGTTTAACCTTTGGTTTCTTTTCAATAACTATGATGTTCAAAAGCAATTTATTATTATGTAAGGCATGATGCTCACAGAATGAGAGTATTTGTTAAAGCTCATCCATTTAAAAGATGCAAAGAAATGTGTAACCAAAGAAATCCTAGTAGAAAGGAGAATCCAATAAAGTGATGGAGAAATACAAAAATGAATTAACTACACAAAGAGTATTTTGGTCTAAATAGTTTCATGAATGATTTCTTTATGTTATTAAATTTTTCTAAAGTAATTAGTAAGCTTTGCATCATGATCACTTTCTTAACCTTATCCCAACTACATGAGGTTGACTATGTGGCTTTTTTATGCCATTTACTTCTAATAAGAGCCAAATTAAGTAAACATTAATATCCAAATTTTGGATGTCTTTCATTATGTAAGCAAACCAAGTATGTTTTGGTCTATCCCCTTTGGTTCCACTTAACTTTAATAAGGTGACCTCTTCTAATATGAGCATCCTATTTTTAACACATGACCAAACTATCTAAGACAACTTTTCTTAATATTCTCAAACTTTCACTATTAAGAGAGATGTTGAGTTGTTTTTCCTAGTCACATTCATCATCTACCTTAGCATACACCTCTCTCCCACATGCATATGTTGTGCCTAATGTATTTTGATAAGCTAGCACTCTATACCATAAGAGATTGTAGCTCTAATAGCAATTTTGTAGAAGTTACTAGTAATACCCCTAGTAATTATAAAATTATATAAATAACTAATAGAAGCACTATGAAACCCCAAAGATTTTGATTTAATGTACTATATGGCACTTTGCAAAGTCTTATTTTTTCGTAAAATGCATAGGGAATGTGGCTTTAACATTCCTGTGAAAGTACAACCACATTAATTTCATGAAATATAGACATAGGTTCAATAAAGTGGTTAAGTAACACTTTAGAGAAAATAAATATATAATCAATCAAGTGGCTTAAATATAGCTTCAACGAAATAGCTAAGTACCATTGCAAAGAAAATAAATATATATTCAACAAAGTAATTAAGCACCAATGAAATAGATAATACAAAGTTTTTTAAAAAACTGAGATATGAACCCAATGCCTTTGGATTTAATGGCCAATGCCGCTCACAGGTTTGCGCTCACAATCTGCATTTTGTAATTTATGTGTGGGCTTTACCACAAGATTATCACTTTTACGAGCACTGAGATGAGTGACTGAATAGGTCTTCCACGAACACTCGAAGAGTACCCTCTTTCTCAAAGAGTACCCTCTTTCTGTAGCCGGTGAGAATGATATTTCATTTTCCACAAGTGCAGCGCCCTTCTCCAAAAATACCTCCTTAAATTCCCAACCTCGACTTTTATTTGATTTGTTTGGGCAATGCCCTGATTGCTCTGAAGATTTCTCCATCTGGAAATGAGAGCATCGCTGGTGCCACTAATGTCTAGACGTTTCAGATTTTTCAACTGTAATATTATTTTCATGGCATCTTCAGGCAAGCCACCACAATTACGTAATTCTAACCACCATAATCTTTTCAAATTTGCGAAATCCTGGGGCAGAGCTTTTACCTTAATGTTTTCACAGGTCAACGCGAATAAGTTAGTTAACATGCAAAGGTCATCCGGCAGGCTTATCAACTCAACACAATTCCTTATAGTCAAATCTGCTAACTTCTGAAGAGCAGAACAAAACATGGGCGGAAATTCAATTATGGGAATTCCATCCAATTCCAGATTCCTCAAATTACTGAGATTCCTGCAGCTATAAGGCAAACTTGTCATTTGAGTTTTGCTGATACTGAGGTCGCCCAATGTTGATAACTTACCGATACTTTCCGGCAGAGTCTTGAGCTCCAAGCAATCCGCTAAAACCAGAGCCAATAGGTTAGGCAACATACCTATGTCTTTGGGCAGACTCTTTAGCTTGGGGCAATGCGCTAAAGATAATGTTTGTAATGCTGATAACATCGTTATGTTTTGGGGCAGATTCTTCAGACCAGGGCAGTTGTTCAGCTTGAATGTTTTTAATTTAGATAACATATTTATGTTTTCTGGCAGGTTCTCTATTTCTTCCGAGCAATTTTGTAACTCCAACTCCTCTAGATTGACTAGACAAGAGCACAACTGAGGTGTGAAGTCTGTCATGCCACTTGCTCTCAATGTGCACAAACTCTCCAGATGCTGGAAAGTTGCAGAATAAGCTCTTACTTTGAAACACTTAAGAAAATCCAATGTATGTAGCTTAGTCAACAAACTAATTTCTTCCGGTAAACTTGTAGAAATAAAGTAAAAGCGTAAGCACAGTTTCTTCAAATTTGTAGTATACCGGCATATCTCACCTAAAACGTGGGTGACATCATAGTAGTCCAAGCATAGCTCTTCAAGATTCTGCAACTTATCGATATCACCTTTCAATGTCCTGAGCCGGGACAGCCTGTCTTCACCGTTCAATGTCCTGCTGCAGGACAGCCTGTCAACCAAATAAAGTTTCTTCAAGGATGAGGTGGACGGAAACTTGAAAGATACCACAGGATCCTTACTTGTCCGAAAACACCATTCCTCCTCCTCCTCATTTTCCAAATAACACTCCTCTTTCTCATTTTGCAAATAACACTCCTCCAGAGAAGTCAAAGTGGCCAAATCTTTGGGGATCCTCATGTTAGGGCACCCAAAGATATTCAGAAATTTTAAATGCTGTGGCATGTTGTTTCCATCCAAGAAACCCTTTAACTTCGAACACCCAGAAATGTTCAGCAACTTTAAGGAGGTGAGATTTCTCAAATCACTGGGAAAACTGACAAGCTCTCGACAGCGGTTTACAATCAGGAATCTTAAGCCTCTCAATGAGCATATGCCGGACGGAAGTTGTGTCAGGTCAGGGCAATCAACCAATTCTAATCTGACTAGATTGGTAAAGCCCTCTAAACTTGTGAATGGAATTGCAGAATCCTCCACGCTCAGCGCTCGGAGTGCAAAAAACGTGGCTTGGCATTTCTTTCTTACATGTGAGCAACAGTCGACGATGCGGAGGAATCGTAAGGAAGAATGCAGCAAATCCAGATCTTCACAATCTACTTCGCTGACCTTTTCGTATGCCACGTACCTTTCTATTCCCTTGATGGCCTTTATACCAAAACAAAGATCACGAGGTTAAAAAAGTCAGTCCAACGAGCTTTCAAGTTCAGAAAAAATAAATGAAATTATGACGGGTCATGATTCTTTTAAATGAAATTAGAGGGATAAATACACAAAGTTAATGTTTCCAAACCTTTTTATTTACAGTATTCTTAATAGAATATTTGTTGATTTCATCTAGCATCATTGTCATCAGAATATCATGAACTATCGGTTCTTCATCCTTTTTCTGTACAAGACCCTTCTTCAACAAGCTTTCCAATGCATTTTCTCCAATCGTCCAACTAAGAGTCTCCCAGTTACTTAATTTTCGGGGGTACAACCCGCTGTAGGGATTTAGAATATCTAAAAAACCGCTGCAGATATCTAGAAAAGCTTTTTGCAACCGAGGCTTCATTCTTTTGTAAACAAATAATAAAATATCAGGGATGCGCTCGTGACTGCATGAATAAGAAGAAAGATCTCCCTCTTGCAATTCTTCGATAATTTGATTGTAGCATTCTAAGCTTCTGTCTTCTCTAAGATGAGTTCCTATGAGATGCAGAAGAATAGGAATGCCACAACATAATTTCTCAACTTCTTCCAACTTTTGCTCCTCACCAGGGAATTGCTCATCAAGGGAATCCATGACAGTTTTATATAACAGTTCCTTGGCATCATCACTGCACAAGCGCTGTATTTGGTACTCTTCAACTCTGAAAATCCTTCCAACCTTGATCCTGACGTCTGTATCCCTGGATGTAATCAGAATTCTGAGACTTGTCTGATCATTCAAAACAAGACTTTTCGGGAGGAGTTCTTCAACATCATCAATGACAATGTTATTGACATTGTCAATGAATATGAATGAACTAGTATTTTGTAGTACTTCTTTCAACTTTGATCTTCCATCTGCTGTATTTCCAAATTCTTGCTTCATTCCAGTTAAGTTGTTTACCAGCTGTTGTTGTAGCATCTTAATGTCCCTGCTGCCAGTGTTGTCAAAACGTACTCTTGAAAATTTGAAATCATTTAATGAAGGGGCAAGCCTCTGTATTGAAGCTGAAGCTAAGGTAGTTTTCCCCATTCCGCCCAAACCTGAAATTATCACCACTACGGCTGGCAGATGTTTTTCATTCATACTCAGTAATTTGCACACATCTTCAATAGGCTTTTGAAGACCAACTGAATTAAAAACAGAAAAAGAACAACTTGGTCATGAAACAACAACATTGTTATTTTGGTTTTCTTAAACTAAACTTAACAGCAATGATTACTAACCTGTAAATTCAGTTTCCAAGATATCATCAATGGGTACAACATAGTAGTTTTCTCTCTGTTGAATTTCCACAATGCCAGCGCAATTAACAGAAGCCATAATGGTGTTGAACCTTTGTTGTGCTTCAAGGATCTGCTGTTCCATTGACTTTGCATTCCTAATCCTATTTATATATATGTATTATAGTAATTAACAAACTAGTGAAAACAACTCAACCAGTTGAAATTTATTTGTTTATCTTAAAAATAAATGCAAAGAGACTCAGGGATATGTATTATAGTAATTAACAAACTAGTGAAAACAACTTAACCAGTTGAAATTTATTTGTTTATCTTAAAAATAAATGCAAAGAGACTCAGGGATCACTTCAGTTTCATAGAAAGACTTACTTGGAGATTCTGGATGCCTCAAGGTAACCACAACAGAGTATACAGTTCTCCAAAACTATTTGTAAAGCATTCTTCCAAACATGCTCGTTGCTATGCCTTATATCTCTGAGGCTTATTATAGTGGCGCCCATCATAGCCACAAGTTTTAAACACTTTTCTTCATTTGGGTTCACCGCAAGAGTCCTTTCTAATGCCACTCCCACAAAAACCAGTGCACATAAAACTGGGCTGGCAGCACCAACCATCTTGAGAGCTTCTGAGGCTATCTTGGTTAGATCCTAGAAAAGTTGGATCTATTCAATATTCAACATTCAACGCCCGTGTATATAACCCAGAACTAAAATCAAACTTAAACTGAAACTAAAACTATATTATGTTGATAGATTCTAAGCATCTATTAAATCCACATGCTATAGCGTTTTAGCAATAGTCTACCTATGTTTAATGTATTTAAAATATTGCAAGTATTAAACCTGCTTACCTTGTCTATAGCCATGTTCCCTACTTTATTGGCCCATGGCTTAGCTCTGTCTAAAAAGCTTGGTTTTGTGCCAGGCTGACCCTGAACCGCAGGATTCTGACAGACAAATATTTAAAAAGTTGCAAAAACTTAAACTTAACATCGACCACACCACACCATAAAGCTGAATAAAATACACAGATCCAGGATCCAAATGAAAGTTTTTACCTGATTTGTGCTTTGGTTGGGGCAGACAAATATTTAAAAAGTTGCAAAAACTTAAACTTAACATCGACCACACCACACCATAAAGCTGAATAAAATACACAGATCCAGGAGCCAAAATTTTTTACCTGATTTGTGCTTTGGTTTGGGCAGACAAATATTTAAAAAGTTGCAAAAGCTTAAACTTAACATCGACCACACCACACCATAAAGCCGAATAAAATACACAGATCCAGGAGCCAAATGAAAGTTTTTACCTGACTTGCGCTTTGGTTGGGGCTGGGAAATTTGGAGTGAAAGAATTTAATAAGAAGCTCCTCTGCGTCCCCTGGTAAATCTTCGAACAATGATTTTAAATGGCCAAGATATTCTTTATGATTCTTGGAAGAAGAGGAAGATCCATGGAAGAAAGCCATGATTGATTGATCGATGAAAAACAGCAACTAGGCAGGGACAGGGCTTGAAGAAGCAAATGCACAGAAACAGAAAGCGCAAGAGAAACAACAGAAGAAGCGCAAGCACAAGAAGGTATGCAGTACTACTATTGGGAAAGAAAAATAGTGGTGCAAAGCAATTATTGGAGGTCAGGGTTGCCTTTAGGGCACCTACCTCTCAAGCCAGTGCGTTGTCGTTTCTTGTTTGGACATATTGCTTATTACTTTGTGGGAACCCACCTCTGAAAGCAGCCACGCGCTTTCCAAAAACTTATCTCTTAACCTGCTTCTTTGTTGTTTCTGGGTGTTGCGTTCCAGCAATCCGATGTGAAATTAAAAAAAAAAAAACGTAGTGGAGACGTGTTGAATTCCCAAAAAATACACGGTGAAGACAAACAAAATGTAATGTTTAGAAACTATTGCATTTATGGCAGACTGAGAGTCTCTTATGCACAATATGAAAAATATTTTACCATAGCATTCCACTACATGCTTGGCGTGACGGTTAAATATTCAATATTTTGGCAGGGATGGTGGGTCAATCTGGTGCACCTCTTCTCAATAGGTATTACATTGATTAGGGCAGCCAAAGTTGATGGATTTCCATACTGTTTCAGTAGGATGGCCAATCCTTTTGCAACAATCACTTTTAGATCATAGAAATATATAAAAATTCATAAAAAATATAAATTGGTCTCCTTTACTTATTTTCTGGAAAGATTTCTCAATAAACTGACATGTTAGAAATCATTCTAAAATGTGTTTTCATGTTCTCATCTCCATTGATGCATAGCTTTCCAACCAATGGGGTCTTTGCAAGTTGTTTTTAGAATTTTGAGAAGAACTTGAGTATTTTGGCGGTGATACACTGATGTATGTTTTTTTTTCTTTTCTATTTCCACAAGGTTTAGTTCCATCTATTGCATCAGTTTCAAAATTATTTTTATTTCTCTTTATCATTAAACTAACATCTCATTGTTAAATTTAAATTTACAATCACCTAACAATGTTCTTCCTCAAATTTACCATAATCTTTGTAAACCTTGGGTCCAATCTCTGCTTGAAACCGTTCTTTGCCAAGAAATGTTAACATAAACTCTTTACTCTCTTCATGTAAGATACCTTCATTGCATAATATCCGGCAATTCTTTTGCAAGTTTGCTTTGATTGATTGGGTTCAAAGCATGGAAAAAAAACAAACATTAAGTAACCAAAATGAAATTTTCATTTCAAACATTTGTACATCCATGTATTTTAAAACAAGGCCAACATCCAAGATGTCGATGGGGCCGGCAGCTAAAATCTTCCAGATGCCAAACTTTTTCTAAATAAAACCAAAGTTGAATGTGGATTGTGCCTAATGGTTAATGGGGCCGGCAGCTAGAATCTTCCAGATGCCAAACTTTTTCTAAATAAAACCAAAGTTGAATGTGGATTGTGCCCAATGCTTAATGGGGTGGGGCCGGCAGCTAGACGTTCCAGATGCCAAACTTTTTCTAAATAAAACCAAAGTTGAATGTGGATTGTGCCCAATGCTTAAATTTACTGGTCAGCATTCCCCATTGCGGGAATTGGGCTTGATGGTTCGACCAGCATTGTAAACATCATTTTCTTTTTAAATTTCATTTCTTGAGGTTGCTGGATTTTCCGAGAAATCGTATGCAGAACCTCGTCCGTTAAAGCGTGGAAAATTTGTGAGATAATCGTTTTCGGAACATCACCAAATTGCATCAGGAAATATTTATGAATGTTTAAGGCCAGTGGCATTTTTAGCGCTTAAGATCGACCGTGGGTATTGTAAGGGTGATAGAAAATCAAAATCAGTTGCGGAAACAAAAAATTTAAACCAAAGCAAAATTGATACGTCCTATTCAATCAACACTGATAAATGATAAATATGAAGAAACCTTTGCTTCAGCAAAGCAAAACTGAGAGAAATACCGTTGTAAAACATTGCATTGAAAATAAATATTAAAACCTAAGTGAGACTGATAACTTTGATGTTTAAAAGTCTTCTATTACAGCTTCAACTTAAGATTTCATTTTTATTATTTAATTATGTTAGCACCAAATCGCTCATTACATTACAATATTTTATTGCTTTAGATCTTATTCATACTTGCTGGTCCTACTGCTACTACTCGGGTTAAGCCATAAAAGATGAATCCAAAGACAAGTCATAAAATACTGCATGTGGTTTAATCTGCTTAAGTAAAGACAAATCATTTACAGTTCTATAACAGTAACCAAGAACAGTGTATGCTTTCATAAAGGTATGAACTTTTATGTGTAGGGCGGGGCCGGGGGGTGTCGGACCCCTNGCCCTACTGTTATGTAATCAATACGTAGGCCCATAAGGAAGTCATAGAAACCTTGCCATGGTTTTTAAAATCCAACTCCATCAATTCACGTTCTGGGACAGCTCAATCACTTCATCAATTCATGTTCTGNACGAGTATTAGAGGAGGTACCCCAAGTTGGGGCACAACCAAATGTTGGCATAGACTGGCTTTTTACAAAATAGAATGACATAGAATTAGATGAGGCAAAGAGCTCTCAATTAAGGATAGAGGGAATGCCAATGGTGAATCCACATAATAAAAGGGAAAACTTCTTTGCAGAGATTACTGATGCTAAGTGTAACTGAAACACATAGGTCTTTCCCATAGCTGCAGGAGATGAACCAATTGATGACTATCCATATTGAACTTGGATGCTTGAGATGTGAGTTGAAAATAGGTGAGGCGAAAGATCTGCAACATCTCCAACCTGGTAAGCAAACATTTGTTAGAATACTCTGTCTTTTGAAATAGAACATTGCATCTTCGCTTCCAAATATAATATAAAATAGTAGGCCTAATAACTTTCCACAGAAAATTAAGATTGGTAGAAGTAATGATCAAGAATCTGAATATGGCATCCTCTTGAGATAGCTTGTAGGATGGAAAAGCTTTAGAAGTCCACTGCCACACATGTTGAGCAAAGGGACATTGCCAAAACACATGGACAAAGTCATCTTGTCCACCACATAGAGGGCAAGTGGGATTAGGAATCCCAAGATATTCTAGATGTTTTTCGATAGGAAGACCATGGTGGAGAAGACACCAAAGGAACTAGAAAAAAGGAGTCATCGGCAAAGTGCATATTGAGAAGCTGTTGTTGAGAGGAGGAAAGGCTAACCCCAGTGAGAACTTTAGTTTGAATGTCCAAGTTAATTTGATGACAAAGAAAGTCTGATGCAATGATAAAGAGATAGGGGGCGAGAGGACAACCTTGGCGCACAAACCTATGTATTGGAAAGGGAGAGGTAATGCCGAAGGTAGTGGCAATTCTTGCAGTAGCTTCTGAGAATAAGCATTTCACCATAGGCAAGAACTTGGGTCCAAAACCCAGTTTGGTCATAGTCTGCAAGATAAAATCCCACTTAATGTGGTCATAAGCCTTGGCATAATCTAGTTTCACTAGGAGAATATCTTGTCCATCATCCTCAGCCCACTTGAGACCTTCCCTTGCCGCGACCACATTGTCTAAAATATATCTACTAGGAACAAATCCTGTTTGCTGAGGGGATATGATCTGACTGAGAATTTTTTTCAGCCGTAAGGCAAGGCACTTCGCCCAAATTTTATACACTAAATTGAGAAGAGTTATGGGATGTCAATTGGAGATATCGGTTAGATCCCCAGACTTGGGGAGGAGACGAATTACCCCTTGATTTAGATTGGGCCCAAGGGAACCAATTAAGAGAGCCTCGTTAATGACCTGCAAAAGATCCTTGCCAACCAAATCCCAATGATTTTGAAAAAATTCTACTGGAAACCCATCATAACCAGGAGCCTTTCCTCGACTTAACTTGGAACAAGCGTCCTGTAGCTCCGCTAGAGTGATATCAACGTCAAGGCTTTGTAGCATGGTAGGATTAATAAGGCGAGGATAATCAGGGGTGGCAGCCTTGAACGAAGAGATGTTCATTGGGGTAGCAGCAAAAAGGGTTTCGTAGTGGTTCTTAAGAAAAGACAGGATACTATTGTGGTCAGTAATGGTGGTACCCTCATATGAGATTTTGTCAATAGCATGCGAAGGGGAAGCAGCATTAAGATATTTAAAAAATTTCTTACAGTGTTCATCTTGAATATTTAACCAAGTGAGCCGACTTTTAGTTAAGGCACTTTGTGCTCGGTACACTTCCCAATGTTGGAAGGCAACACGTGCTCTAGCTAGCTCCTCGTGAACTAGAGTATTGAAGGGATCTTGAGCTAGTTTGTTAGTGAGATGTTCAATAGTGAGGTGAATTTTGTTGTATTCATGTTTGGCTTGAGCAACCACGGTCTTACCATATGAACGAGCGAAGTTTCGCACTCGACATGAAGCACGATGCCACCAGTTAATCCAATTTGTCTGATTTAGGGGCCTAGGTTCGGCATTCCAAAAGTTAGAGAGAAGAAGTTGGGTAGTGGGGGAAGAAAAACAGTTGTTGTGTAGTCTGAAAAGATGAAATTTTTGTCGGTCAAGGCTACCATGAATCTTAATAGATATGGAGATAGGAAGATGGTCGGATAAGGTGGCATGATGATGAACTGTAGTGGCAAAGAAAGCTTGCCAAAAGGAGAGGGTGGAGAAATAGAAGTGAACTTTTATGTGTAGGCCATGTCCATACAAAGCATACACCTTTTTATAATGGTTTGTCTTTTCTTTGGGCAACCTGGTTATTTGCCCTACTGTTATGTAATCAATACGTAGGCCCATAAGGAAGTCATAGAAACCTTGCCATGGTTTTTAAAATCCAACTCCATCATTAATCAATTCACGTTCTGGGACAGCTCCATCACTTCATCAATAATTCAACGACAATTTTCCACAAGCCACCATCATCACTTCTTGCAATTTTCTGCACTCCCGTTCAAACACAAATCATTTCAGAAGTCTAAAGGTTACCATCCACTTTGATTCAATCTGTGTTAAAGAGAAACACTATTATTTTTATTCTAGGTTGTAGAGAATCTCATAGTAAATCTATTAAAGATCATCAAATTTCGATTTGTAAATCTCAAAATATCTTCAAAAATCAGTTTCACTACTACCTCATGATCCAGTTGTGGTATTGCAGGTTTCAAACCCCAAGTTCACCACAATCCATGGTATTCCAAATATTATTTTCTCCTACACCATGACCCATGATCCATGATTCTGGTTGGCACCATAACACCCCCACAACTCGTGGTTATCCTATAGGCAAGCTGCTTGTTTCTTGTTTCTAAGTAGAGCCTTCTAGATACACACCTCTTAAAGGTACTAGTCACTTTCCAAGCACTCACCTTTCAAGCTGCATCTTTGTTATTTCTCTTCACCTTTCAAGCTGTTTCTTTCTTGTTTCTGTGTTTTTACCAAGCAGCCACCTCTCAAACTGGTTGATGTGGACAAAAAGCATACAGAGTTTCATAACCGGCTGATTTTTCCACGCATAATCTGATGGCCTTGTACATACTTAGGGAACTTGAGTTAATCAAAACTGGTTAACAAAGCAGGGTTAATTTTTTTTAATTTAGAATTTTAAATTTCGTGGCTTCAATGTGGCATGGATGCAAAAATGTTTGAGCAAATTTCATTTTAGTTACCTTACTATTTAGGCCGTAACACAGCCATTCATGGGTTTTTTTCATGGGATTCTTTTTCCTCCCAAGGTCTAACATTTTCCAGCACTCTCCCTTATGTCCGTTTCTTTCTTCCTCGTATGAGGTAGAGAAGTCATTGCTTTCCCCTTTAACAATAACATGAACCAATGATGTTCTTCCTCAAATGTACAATGGATCTTAGTAACGCTTGGTCCAGTCCTTTCTTGAAACCGTTGTTTTCAGAGAAATGCAACCGCAATTTTTTATCTTTATATAAGATACCTACCCATTGCATAATATCCGGCAATTATTTTGCAATTTTGCCTTCAAATTGATTCAGTCAAAGGGTGGAAAAAAACAATTTAAGTAACCTAAATGGAATTTTTATTTCAAACATTTTTTATCCATGTATTTCTGAACAAAGCCAAAATACAAGACATCAGGGGCCGGCAGGCAGAATCTTTGTTCCAAATGCCAGGTTTTTTTTTTCAAACCCTGTCGTATCCATCAACAAAGCCAACATGGCTTTTTCTATGCTCAACACAGTTATCCGTCCAATAATCCTGTAATTAATATGCAGGCCCAATCAGGAACCTTGCGATTGTTTTCCTTGAATCGATGGTAAGCAAATTACATAATTTAAAACGAACTTTGTATTTATCTGCAGATAAGTGAACAAAGCCCAATAAAATACATAGATTGAGGAGCAGAATGGAAGTTGTTACCTGATTTGTGCTTTGGTTGGGGCTGGGAAATTTTGGAACGAAAGAAGTGAATAAGCTGCTCATCTGCATCATGTGTGACATCTTAGTAATGATCGTAAATGTTGGAGATCTTCATGTTTAGAAGAATATCCATGGAAGAGATTGTGTATCTAAGCAGCAGAAGCCATGATTAATTGATTGATGATGTATAGCAGCTTAGGCAGGGGTAGGTTCTGAAGCAAATGCACAGAGACAGCATAAGAAATTACAGCAGAAGCAAAGATAAGGTATGCAGTACTGTTAGTCTTGTGAATGAATGAATGGATAACAGTGCTTGACCTCTCTGTATAACTTCCATGCATTGACTTTAACATGATCACCCAACAACAATAATGTAATCATTGATAAACAAAGATATTAAACTGAAACTGAAATTCATGGATTCTCTGGATTTATTTCATGCTTTGAGTTTTGAAAGCATCATTAAGAAAATTACTAGTGTTTTTGGTAACCTTCTGAACAAATCAATCATATTTGCAATTGTAATAACTCATTTATGTTTAATGTCCTCTAATATATAAAAGCCCACTAAATAACCCAATTTCCTTGATAGATGTGTACATTTCCTTTCCATGCCCACCAAAGATAATTGCTGCTCAGTAATTTTGATGGAATAATTTATTTTGGATTTCATGGCTAGTGAATGAATCTTCCCCTACTGTAAAATATCCATGTCTATCAAGTATCAGCAAAAAATAAAATAACTAAATAAATAAAAACCAAAAAAAATTTGTAAAAGGAATTACGAAACTGGTCCAACAGATCTAGAGGGTCTTAGTGAATATTAATAAAAATTCTGTTTTCTGTAGTATGTAATCATCAATAGCTCATATCAACCTTCTTAGTGGACATAAATAAAAACTCAGTTTTCAGTATTATGCAGTGTGTAATCATCAATGGCTCATAGCAGCCTTCATCTAGAAATTGAAATTTTAGTGAATCAACTATAGATTCACAAGTACCGGACAAAAGGGGTTTCAGAATTTATGACTACTGGAAGATTCTGACTATTCAATTTCTCAATTATACATAATTATTTGTAAAAAATGCAAGACATAAAAACAAAATTTTTAATGGACCAAAAAAATTAATTAGCTCTGAGCATAGATCCAACATTACATTTACTATTGTTGGATACTAGGACCCTGTCTCCCTAAAGATCAAAAGTAGATTTTACAACAAATAAATTGCAAATCTCAGACAACGTTAAATTCAAATCTTCCTGAATGCTGCAAAATGCTTCTAACCAATAAATAGCAAACTAAAATGTTGAGTACAAACAAGCACAAACATTTTTGGAAAACAAAAGAAAAACAAAATAAAATAACAGGACCCACCCAGTGCTGGTTCCATTGCCTGAAAACAGGACAGCTGAAAGGTGACACACAAATGAAAGTAAAAGAACTGAAATAAAGTTGAACTGGAATAAAATAAAATAAAATAAAATAAAATAAAATAACACAATAAAAGCCTCATCAGACATGAAGGGTGCAACATCAGGAGCAAAAGCCGCAATAAGCGCAAAAAACAGTTGCAGGGTCCACTCCTTTTAACACATAAAGGGCATTCAGTGCCTTTCAGGTCTGGAATGGCAGCAAATGCGCTCTCAGAAACTGATTTCACCTCTTCCTCGCCCAGAGATGCCACAAAGCTCATCAACCTTGGCCTACATGACAAAAAATTAAAATAAAAAACCAACAAACAAAGCCACGAAAGATTCAGAGTAACCCATTTTGTGAATGAACCCACAAAATTCTAAGAACCTAACTTGCTTTGCTAAATCCCACAAGATGTTCTCTATCATCCTTTCAATAGATTTATGAACACAAGCACTGGCAAATCATCCTTTCAATAGATTTATGAACACAAGCACGGGCCTTTTGCCAGTTGACTAGTTTGCACGACTTTGCATTCAAATGTATTTAGACCCCCCTGGGCTAAGTCCCTTCAATGAAGCAGTGATTTAGTGTGTGCAAGACCCACAAAATTTCCAAAAATCCTTCTTTTAGTGGCATTATCTTTAACATAAATGCTAGTTTTGTGTCCGTTAAAAATTGCCCGCATTACTAACACTCAAAACGGCCTTTCTTTAAGAGTGGAAGAAACCTAACCTCCATTTACCCCTGGTAAGCTTCCACTGCATGACACCATTGAGCTTCTGTTTGCTTATATGTGGGTTGGGACTTCTGTTCGGAATCGATTGCGGAAGTTCAACTCTCTAGAATTTGTCAAGCTCCACCAGTTTTGGATTGGCCAGAGACTGAATTGTGCGATAGTAATTTGATAGATGTTTCTCCCACATTGCCCTGTCCTTGCACTTGAAATTCATTGTTGTAGACACCTTTGACAAAGCAAATTTGCAACAAGTGATGTTCCTGCCTTTTGATCTCTCATCGAAAAATCCTGCAAAGACCGTCCCTGACTTGCGCTCTTCCGGTGCATAGCATTGTGAGCTAGCAACTGCGCAGCTATTTCCAAATGGTTTGTTTGTTTTTTTTTTCCCCCTTTTTTCTTGTTTTTCAAACTTTGCTGTGCATTTTACACGGATTATGGATCATGCCACTTGTATATGCGAATGCTCTTTACAAAATTATCACAACACTCCTCACTCCTAATGCATTATATTGGGGTTACTAGGTGGCCTTGGGTTTCGTACATTTTTATGATAGGTCACATTGGTGCTACTAGCCTCAAGTGATGAGGACATCATCTTAACTCCAATATACTTTGTCATATGTGTCTGTGTTTTTTATGTGTCTTGTGTTTGAGAATGTTTTCGAGATGTTTTGAGCAATGCATGACAATGTCGAAGTCAAGGGAGTCTTAAAAAGCAAATGTCAAATGCAACTTGGAGTTTCTGGGGGTTTGCTAGTCAAACATCTTCAAGGCTTGAAACATCTTGATCAAAGTAGCAAAGACATCTTAATTGGAAACATCTTGACATTCTCAAACATCTTGGCAGTGATGAATTTAACTTATTCTAAAGATGTCTTAAATGACATAGACAATTAGGAAAATTTGAATTAGGCATCAAGGAATCTAAAAAGACACCATGGGAAGATGAAAGCTTAACCAAAAAACTATAAATTGGAAGGTAGGGACCTAAATTTGAGACATGAAAGAATAGACAAAATAGAGAGGTACTTGAGGGAGAAAGTAGCATAGGAAGAGGTAAAAGAATCTCCTATGAGGATCGTCTTGTCTTCTTGAGTGCATGAGTCTTGTGAGCTCCATTGTGAGCCAGATAGGAGTGAGAGTTAAGGACATGTGTTTGCCTCCAGGTCCTTGGGTTGCTTGTGAGTTGAGCTTTGCTTCTTGTTGTTGTTATATTTCTTAATTGAGATCAATATAATTAAGAGATAAATAGTCCATTTCTTTGCATTCGTGCTTTCTCCAAGTTAATACAGCTTGGAAGTACATGGAATTAGACCTTTTGGGATCTTGTAGGGTCTAGATCCTCACCATATTAACATCAAAACATTGGATATGGAAGCATCTACATCTTATTGTGAAGAATTTAATACGCTTTGTACATATTACAATTTGAATTGATAAAAATTGGTAAGAATGTGAATTGATCTTCATTGGATCATATTGGTTTTCCAATAATTGAACACTTAATTGCTTAAAAAGGCTAGGGTTTGAAGTGAATATTTTTAAATTTATGATTTTATGCTAAATCATAATATTACTAAGCTTGAGTTAAATAAATATTATTATGGGTATTTTATAATTTTGCACAACTTTGAATATTTGTTTGTGGGTATTACATTTGTTAGTTTGAGAACTTAAGTATAAACTTGCTAAAGTTATGATTCCAAAGATGAAGACTACACAAGAGTTTAATGAGCCTAAGGATATTTTCAAGTATTTAGAAGTTGAAATGCAATAAGGTGTTCCAAGGTTGATAGCTAATAGACATCAAGACTTTGAAGAAGAATTTATATGACCTGAAGTGAAAATTATGGAAGAAGAAAATCATTTTACATCCATGAGTGGATTAAGAAGAAGAAGTAATCCAAGGGTTTTAAGAAGAGAACAACCCAAACCTTAAAGGTATGAACCAAGGTCCCCTTCCATTTATGCTAATGTATAAGAGAATAAAAAGAATAGAATTGTTAGAATTTTGAGAACCACTTTAAAAGTTCCTCATGTTAACGTTCCTATTTTCAAGGGACATTAAGGCTACTATTTTTTCTATTTTGGTTGAGGGTTATGAATAAATATTTCTTTGTTGATCAAATTACTAATAAATCTATAATCCATAGTGTTGAGAGTAAGCATGAAAGTTTAGTAGCCACATGGTGGAATAGAAAATGCATTAAGTAATTTGAAGAACATGGTAGATCTATTGAAAATTGGCCAATTATGGAGTTCATGTTGAAGCAATAAATTTGAAAAGTTCTCTTTCCACCATTTATGAACAATAAAATTAGTTAGTCACATCGACGAATATGCATCGATGTAACCCCATCAACATGTATGTGTTGATGTAATCTTGCTGACACATATGCATATCATTTGATACATCAACGCATAAATGTTTACAGAGTCTTTGTGCTTGCCTATATAAATGCATGGACCCACAACATTTATGGTATTGTTTGGTCATTTCCTTAACCAAACTCTTGTAGTTTCACATCGTAGAAGTTAGAATTATTATTCTCTAAGTGCCCACAACATAGATTAAATAAGTTATATAAAGTTTTATTTAAGTGCATTATGTACCTGGACACATGTGCATAATGGTAATTGATGAGAGCGGTTACTCTAATAATTAGAGTGGTAATTATTAGAGCGGTTACTTTAATAATTAGAGTGGTTATTATTAGGGCAGTTTCTCTAATAATTAGAGTGGTAATTATTAGAGCGGTTACTCTAATAATTAGAGTGGTTATTATTAGGGTGGTTACTGTAATTATTAGATTGGTTATTATTATAATTATTAGAGCGGTTACTCTAGTTTCTCTAAAATTAGAGGGGCAGTTTCTCTAAAATTAGAGTGGTAGTTTCTCTCTAAAATTAGAGTGGCATTTTTTGTAATTATTAGAGTAGTTGCTCCCAAGCCTATAAATACAGTGCCCAGGCACACAATAGGGGAAGTCAAGAAAGAAGAAGAAGAAGAAAAAGAATTTAGAAGAAGAATTCAGAAGAGGAAGTCTTTTAGGAGTCAAGTAGTGAAACTCTAGCCAAGTGCCTACAGCAGGAGGTCTAAGTGTGGACAGATCTTTATTCGAGCATTGTGTACCTGAGCACGCCTTGTATACGACAATAAAGACGAGCTCTTGGATTCATCCTTGCAGCACTTGAGATTTTTTTTCTTACTCATTTCCTTTATTTTATTTTCTTCTGCATTTATTTTATTTTATTATTTTATTTTATTTTATGCACTTTACATTTCTATTATTAACACACAGTATGATCACTTCAAGCATGCGTGCAACACTTGGTAACCCAGTAACGATTAGCGTTTGGTAATCCCAGTAGTGTTTCGTTGGTTTAGGATGTGTACGGCAAGTGAGAACGGATACTGGTTTTAAGATTAGTTTAAAGCCTAGTTAATCAGTAATTAAGTTAAATTAGTCACTTAGTTATCTCTCTCTCTCCTCTCCTATTAGCATAAGACATTAAAAGATAAAAGTTATAAAAATCATGTACCTCAAGCTTACTTAACCATACAACCGTGACAATACAAGTAAGTTTGGGAAGACAACGATTGATTAACCCTGAGTGTTCCATTAGGGCACGTAAGCACTTAGTCCTTGGAGTTCAACCGGATCGCGTGTGAAACTCTCGTATTCGTATGGTTGAGTGTAGGGGTACCTCGTCGCTCATCATTGGCACCGTTGTCGGGGACGTAGTTGTTTGTGCTCTACGTAGAACATAGGAAATCATCCATATCGTTGGGACGTTAGAACAAACCCTTAGGGTTGATCAAAGGAAAGATAAGACAATGGTAAATTGCACACCAAACAAGACGAAAATGTCTTTTTCTTCGCACAAGAGCACTTCACCGCCTAGGACTAACACAAGAGACAGTCAGTGGCATCATACACGTAACCAAGATCCGCCAGTTCCTCAACAATTTCGGGTAGTATATACTCATCACAATGAGTAAGTACCCGATTTCACCTTTATCCTCCACCAAGATGAACAACTGTGTTGGAGAGACTTGGAGGGTAACATAGTGTTGCCTCCAGATAGATCAGTCCCCAACATGCTCCTTTGTGCTCTCACACTAATAAGCATGTCACTTTTATATGTGGAATACGTTGCATGCGATCATGACACAAGGGACTATCATTCCACAGAAGCACAACGTCAATGGGACTTGCAACAGGAGAGTTACCATACATCCTTGAAGGGTAAATGGCCCCATAACGTCCCACATGTTTTAAGCGAAATTGGGGATGGTGAACCGATTTCAATAGGTTCCCCACCAAATGATGTTCCCCCTCTGATGAGTCATGAATTTGCTGGCTATGATATCACTATCGTGATATCACGGCCGTGATATCCCAGTGGCTGTGATATCACACCTGGGACATCACACCCACGATATCGCATCCATCGCGATATCACATCCCCCCCGCAATATCGCGTCTTCCTTGCGATATCACGTACGCGATATCGTAGTCTGCTGTAATGTCTATAAATAAGAAGCGGCTCTCCCTTATTCAGCATCCCAGTTAGATTGTAGCGAGACTCTGGCAGTTTGATCCCTCCAGAGTTAGTTTATTTTTCCAGTGAGTTAGTTTATTTTTCCAGTGTTTGCCCGCAGTGTGGTGAATGTAGTTGTATGGTGTCTTTATTCGAGTGTGCTGTACTTGGACATGCACATGACCGGCAATAAAGATTGAGATTACTTCATCATTGCAGCATTCACTTTGTTTATTTATTTAATGTTATTTATTGCTTTCGTAGCGCGGTGTGAGTATGACTTCATTACGAGCATTTACGAATGTGTACGGCTAGTCAAGGAATCGGTTGCTCATCGCGATTAGTCTCTTACCCTTAACTCCTAGAAGCGGAACGAGTACGACTTGGTTACGAGCATTTAAGTGTGACTACTTGGTAGCCTAGTGGCGTAGCCAGAATCTGTGCTTGGTAATCCCAATGGCATATTTGGGATCTGCGCTTGGTAATCCCAGTGGCGTACCTAGGACCTGCGCTTGGTAGTCCCAGTGGTAGTCATGCACGAAGTCCAAGATGTGTACGGTTGATCAAGGAATCGGTTGCTCATCGTACTTAGGCTAGATTAGACTCTCTTACCCTTTCCCTCCTAGCTTAGCTTAGCTTAATATTATTTTCCATTGTTTCAGGAGTAGCATTAGATTAGGAACACATCATACACCTCACTCTGGACTAAACCATACGTGACATATGATAAATACTAGTCCAGGTGGGAAGACAGCGAACTGCAACCTAAGGTTAACGATCTAGGTGCCACAACTAGTCATCTGCGGAGTTCGACCAGATTGCACGTGAAACACTCGTATTCGTATGGTTGAGCGTAGGGGTACCTCTGCCGCTCATCATTGGTGCTGTTGCCGGGGACAGTGCTAGTTATATCATACAAGGTCCCTGTAAAGGAATTAACGATATATCTCTTAAGAAGAAGAAATAATTATTAAAAGTCACACGTAATTTCACACACAACTTCACAACCATGCCTCTCCTACAAGATGATAATAATGCCACACTTAGTGAGGAAATTCATTGGAGAACTGATGAATTATATGATAATGAAGATTGGAGTACACAATCTGAAGTGGGGGTTTCTTATAAACATCAACGAAAGAAATGTCATCCCAACACACGAAAGCCTAACTTACCCGATGATGATAAACCCCCACTGGCCACTACAAGTCTAACACAAATACAAGGGGCTGTTCGAATCTTACATAGGCATCGTAAAGAGAGCCGACTACCTAGGCTCGATTTAAAAAACTTTCCTAAATTTTCAGGAGGCTATGACTTAGATCCGCATCAACATTTACTAGCCTTCTACGATGCTTGCACATGGAATAATATTGATAGCAGTTGGCAAAAACTTAAGCTCTTTCCTATGACACTCGTTGACCAGGCTAAAGTATGGTGTAGATCGTTAAAACCAAATTCAATACGATGCTGGTCAACAATGGTAGAAGTCTTTAACGAAAAATATCAAACCTACGCAAGAGTGTTAACCTTGAGGAAACAAATCCAAGGATGGAAACAAGCAAAACATGAACCCTTGGACATGGCCTTAGAAAGATATTATGCACTGTTAAAAAACTCTCCAGGCCATGGGTTTTCCAAGGAAAGGCTAATGTATCATATCATTGATGGGCTACGTAATGAAACAAGAGAGACCTTAGGAACGTATGCCCAAGGTCAACTATATAACCTACGAACCCATTAAGTCCAAGAGCTTATTAAGCGCATAGCAAAAGAAGAAGGAGAATTAGCTAGATGGGAGAGTGTTGAAAAACATCAACGGGACCAAAATATTAACTCAACAAAGGTCCATGATCATACAAAGGAGAAATCAACCAATCTCAAGATGGAAACATCATCTTTGCAATACAACAATCATTAGAAGAAGCCAAGGCAAAGATCAATCAGATGTTGGAAAGGATGCATCAAAAGTGTGGAGAGTATATCAACAATTTTGGAGATAGAGGTTTGACAACCCAAGAAGCAGGACAAAACAGTAGGCATTCGGAAAAAACAAATAAAGGGAATAAGTGCTCAACTGCCAATCCCACGTATGAATGCAACATATGCCTATACGATCACCCCAAAGGCCAATGCCTAATATTGTTACATATACATGAGCATTGGGGAAATACGTTACATCCAGAGTTCGTACAGAGATACTGTGTTAGATCACAGTCGCAACAATCCCAGTCGTGGGGGAAACCACCCTTAGACTAGAGGCACCCTTCATATTTTTCGAATCCAAATGGTTATCAAGTTCAACATCCTGTTTCTCCATTTGGGACACCATACTCTATCTCACCACAATACCATTCTCCACCATACTATCAGCCCATACCTCCAACACAACCACCACCTTATGCATCTTATATTCCTCCTAATTTTCAACATTCTCATCCTTTCCCTCCTTCCACAATGCCACCAACTGTTCCTAAGGTGTTTGTGCCACCGCAACAACCCACGAACAACACTTGTGCTACTGCTACCAATAGCAGTGAGCAACCTCAGCAACATCAAAGGCGTCCTTTCTTTAAACATGGCCATAGGAAGGGACAACATAATTCTAAGGCCACTGCATCTTCCAACCCAACACAAGTTCCACACTGTGGTGCACCCTTACCTTCGAACCCAACGCCTCATGTAATTTCATCAGGGCCATTATCACACACTCCAACAACCATACAACCCAATGAACACAACCATGGGAGGCATCAACCTAATCCTTGCATACCATCTAACGGTCACAAACATCATAGTGGGTCAACTAGTTATCCAGGAACTACATCGTATAAAGTTCCCCACTATACTTATTATAATCAAGTGTGCGAACCCCGAGGGGATAAGTATAGACTAGTCCCAAAACTTCCAATATGTAAGGATCCTTATTTTCCATTTATTAATCCTTGCCATACTCAACCGATTAGTTATGGGGGATATCCCCCATTTCAATAACAAGCAGGAT
>MNCI01021031.1:187761-204851 GCA_015680685.1 Gnetum montanum | reverse complement strand
ATATCGTGTACGCGATATCGCAGCTTGTCTCCTCATCTATAAATAAGAGGTAGATAGATCCGATAAGAGAGTTTTTTCAATTCTTAGTTTTAGTGTTAAGTTTTATGTAGTTCTTCTCTTAACCCTTCTCTCCCAGTGTATGCCCGCAGTGTGGTGATTGTAATTGTATGACATCCTTATTCGAGTGTGATGTACTTGGACACGCACATGATCAGAAATAAAGATCGAGATTACTTTATCATTGCAACATTCACTTAGTTTAATTATTTACTTAATTGTTATTTACTACTTTCTTGGTTAATATCTCTTCACCCTAAACTCTTATTAAAAGCGAAATGAGTACGACTTGATCACGAGCATTTAAGTGTGACTACTTGGCAACCTAATAGCGTACTTAGGATTTGTGCTTGGTAATCCCAGTGGTAGTCGTGCATGAGGTCCAAGATGTGTATGGATGATTGAGGAACGGATGCTCATCGCAGTTAGGCTAGCTTGGATTCTCTCTCTCCCTCTCTCTTAGCTTAGCTAATATTATTTTCCATTATACCCAGGAGTAGCATTAGCATAGGAACACATCATACACCTCACTCTGGACTAAACCATACGTGAAAAAGTTAACACTAGTCCATATGGGAAGACAGTGAACTGCGACCTAAGGATAACTGATACCACAGCTAGTTCGTTTGTGGAGTGCCACCAGATCGCGCGTGAAACGCTCGTATTCGTATGGTTGAATGTAGGGGTACCTCACCACTCAACACCAAGGAACAGTCTTAACTAGTGAGAGGAATATGGTGTTTAACTTTTAATGTTTAAGTTCCATTACGATTAATATGCAAGGTAAACATAGAATGCTAATGTAAATGCAAAGTAAAGTATTAAATTCTTATCAAAGTTCCATTATCACCAAAAACACCTCTTGAGAACAATGTTTAAAATCACACACTAATACTAAAGTAAGAAACAAATCTAAGCAAGAATAAGATCAAAATGAAGCCACTAGCTTAAAATTGAGCTTTGGATCACTACTGCTAGAACTGCAGCTTGCTAGAGTAGTTTTCTAGTTAGCACCTCCAATTGATAAACCTCCTCCAACAGATCCTTGTGCTGAAATTGTTGGACCGTTGGTAAGCTTAAAAATATGTTTTTTGAGGTACAACTCACAATTTAGGTCCTCTTCTTCAACTTGAAGGGACATAAACTGGTGAAGGAAATTAAGAGAAAAGGGGGTAGCTTGAGAAGATGGGATTTTAACTTGGCCCAAGAAACTAATGATCATCCCTTGCTATGTAGATTCATGGTTTTAGGCAGGGAAAACTCCCAAGATGATGAACCTCTTGCTGCTCCCTTGCTTGTTACTTTTGTTCATTCTTTGGCCTCTTCAGTTGCTCTTTTCCTCGACTTTTTAGAGTTTGGCTCCACCAAACTGTTTGCATCCGCTGGTGTCTTGGCATCCTCCATCCTGCTGTAACCTGCATCTTTAAAAAAAAATGCAACAAGCAGTATTGTTGTTCATATAGAAATGAGAGGGGTAAATTAAACGTTTTTACTACCCTTAACATCAATCACTATAACACTCATCCCTTTTGCTCTTCATTTTTAAAATATTATTCAAAAGCGATGACTTAAAAAAACATATGTAAATTAAACATGATTGAGAACCACATCCTCACCATGATCATCATCAAGGTAGTCAGTGGCTAACTTTCAACCATCGACCACCACCTGAGGTGAGTCGTGGAGGAGAAGGCTTGCAAAAGCTTGCATTTGTTGAAGTGGCAGCACCACCTTGGCCTCCATCATCATTATTATTATTATACAATGCCATACCTTTTTACCCCTTCATTCGAAAACGATGTCTAAAGGCAAAATAGATTTTCTAATTTTGAATAACTAGCCAAGGCTGCAGGGGAAATTATCTATTGTTGCCTCTGCATTCACGGCTAAAATTGAGGAGTTTATCAATTTGGAGCAGGGTCAAATCAGGAATGGTTCGGCAGTTGCCGCTTGCGGTCTACAGTTATGAAAGGCACTTTTGCAGTTGCAGAATGTGCCTGAGAGCCCTCTGCAGCACTTGCAGGTTGTTCATTTTATTCTGTAAAGCCACTGTATATACTTTGAAAAGATATTTAAAATCTAAATTACATATATCTAGAATTCCTTCTGGTCAAACACTTTTGGAATGAGCTAGTAAGGTAACCAGCAAGGATTGCACGATGACCAGTCCAGCATCAAGTAGCCTCTGAATGAAACCCCGGTTTAAATGATGTGGAGCATCGCTATTTAAATAATGGTCACAGAAGCTTTGAATTCAAACCCAGGGTCTCCTCCCATTGTAAAAATTTGAATATAAAGACCTTCAATTTCGCTAGTTTGGCAAATTTGCAGGCATCCAATTTTTTTAATTCCATGCATCGGGAACCATGGCTACCTTGTAATCCGGTTTGATATTTTGTAATAAAGATTTGATGTTGTTTTTGAATTGTCACGATTTGATTCAAGAAATCAAGAAGGTTCCAGATTTTGCAATTCTACTAGATTTTTGAAACTATGATTACAACTATAAATGTAATAGTCCAACCTTAGAGGAGTAAGTTATCTCTGGTAAAAGTTTAGTGTTGTTTATGAAACTCTGTTAATAATCATTTGTATTAAAATTTTCCGTCTAATGCTGTGTTAATTTTAGAGACTTGCATGAAGCTATGATAATCCTAAAAGATCGCTCAATCCAATTCAACCAAGCATGCCACCTAAATCTTATTTATCGTAAACAGTTTATTGGAACTGAATTTTTATTTCTACACACTAAAATTTTCTGTAGTTTAAGATTTATTATACAATGATCTCTGGCAATGATTCCTATAATCACCATAACCAATATCTCTAGAGAAACTAACAGCAAACAGGGCTAAATTATGGAGTCCCGGTATGTTTACAGAAAGTGTATGTATTATTATCCTAATGATCATCTCTTTAGAATACATATTAGTGAACTTCAAAAGGATAACTATTAATTATTGGTCATGGACAGCAGAAAACCCGCATAAATTAATGACAGTGAAATCCACCTCTGACGGGAAAAATGCTCATCAAATTGGTGCAGGGAACAACAATAGCAGAAAACAAATATGATATTTCAACATGATCAGGTTCCAAATTATAATGTTACTTTAACCTTGGCCATCATGTGGGTGTAGAGCTAGGCTGGGGCTCGCTATGTTGTGGGCCTTTCAACTTCAACGAAGCATTACTCGGGTCGCTGTTGGCAAAAATAGCGTTCCGCATAATATTACTGTTTATGATCATATCATTTGGATTGGATTGGTTGGTGACCATCTATAATTAAGAACAAGCATATGCAAGTGTTGTCTGCCGCCAAATATCCTTGAAACACAACTAAGAAACACAACTAACTTTTGCTTACCGCTCGTACGTAAATCAAGACATGCTCTCTGTTTTTTATTATTTATTTCTTTATTTTTATTGTTATTTGTCACTCTCATCTTGGATATGTATGTATGTGTATTCACTAGGAATTATGTAAATACCACATTTAACTTTTCAACCATGAAACTAAGTATGTTAGATGACCCTACTAATGGATATCTCATAACGAATAAATAAATAAGGAAGCTTGAAAACATGAAGCTATATCCTAGTGATTAAGCTAATTAATTAATGACCCTATGCTCATATGGGACTGTTGATATCAACACCATGAAAATTACTCCATTTCTATAATGCACATTAAAATTAAAATAAATTCATTGATTTTGGATGAAGATATCAAGTACGTATGTAGATCTTCTTCAATAACAAGGCCTATGTGTAGGTGATAGGGATCCCACCAATTTTAACCAATGGGATTTATCATACATAATGGAGAGCAATATGCTTGTAAGCTTCAAAGGCGATGTTAAGTGAATTGCCAAGAATACTCATATGTTGTTGCATTCAAGAAATATAAAAGATGATATGATACATACAATACATTGAACACCTATGTTGCCATGGTAAGGAAATAGAAAGAATATTTATAATTTTATATTTTATAATTTTTATATAATTTATGAATATAAGAATAAAATAGTAATAAACACACATGCATCACAATCCCTTGTGAGGACAAGTGCAATGCTCACAAAAAGTCACAAGTGTCACAATTCCTTATGGAACAAGTGTAACACCATACCTAGAAAGTAATAAATGGCTCTTAGTCACAACCTCAATTACCGAATACCATGCCATACAATTATGACTTGCTTGGATAAGTATGAATTGTCATAGCTCGATGAAATGAGAATTAAATAAATATTTTTAATTTGTGAATGTTTAAGCCATGAATGGTAGAACAAGGGATAATCATGACCTTTATTCACTGTGTGACACTAGAATCCACATCAACCAAATGATTTTGGGCTACATAAGCAAGGTAGCACTTTAATAGAGTCTAATCGCACTTGTGAAAGCAACGATCCAAAACACACATAAAACAAAAAAGAAATCAACTCACCAAAGGGAGAAAGAGCTTTTCATACAAATCAAACACTAAAAGCCCAAACGAAATATGTAAGTTATAAATGATATGTATAAGAGCCCATCCTGAGTCTTTATAGTTTTCACAATGTAACAATGAAAGTTCATAAATGCCTAGGAATTAATAGAGATCCATCAAAATAGCCCTAGACAATTATATCACACTTTCGGCACTTGGGCCCAAACCTAGGCAAGCAGGTAGTGCACTAACATAAGGGGATTAGTGCAAGGGGATGCACTTATGCAAGGGAGTTAGTGCACCTCCCTCCTTCCCCTACTAAGAAACCAAGGTTGATCCTGAATGAAACCTAAAATGTAAAGGAATATGTCGAAAGGACCTTAAGGTGTTTGAATGAGGTTAAAAACATCCTAAGGTGCTTGAGACATGCACATAAACCAAAATTATGATATAATAGGTAAGGGAGCATACCTATGAGACACAAAGCACAATTGAACACACTAAACTACAAACATAGGGTGTGTGAAACACTTTCCAAACCCAAGGCTTACAATATACAAACAAAATGTTACTAAATTCATCATCATTTCCCCATGATTGAGTAAAGCTAGTCCCATAGCTTTAAAATGTAAGCCACAAAAACAAGTATTAGTCACAATACAAGGTCAATGTTGAGGAATTACAAATGTATAATATAGACCATGGCTATGTTACAATAAAAGCCACCTCACAAAGAAGTACCAGGGGATGATAACCTATGATAAAATCTCCCTAACATGCTTGCATGAAATAGGAAGAAGCTGGAATTATAGGATGCGGACATGTGAAATCTCTGTGCCTACACCTTAAGGTCCATCACCCTCACCTTGTGGATGGGTCTTTGTTGCACACCTTTTCCACCTATGCCTTCTTCCATGTCATCCATCATCAAATTATCTCCTAGTAGCTCCTTTAGAAGATCTTACTAGGCACATGTTGAACCTAAAGATCTAAAGTATGATTGTCTACCTTTGGGTCTCCCTCTTAAGGAATAGGTGTTGCATTCAATAATTGATGTTGGTCCTCCTCTTCTTCTAGAATTGATGGTTCTCTTATAGTGAAATTTCCTAAACATTATCAGTTGTGAAAATGCTAAAAATCAAGTGAGAACCCAATGCATTATACTATCACTATAAAAAATAACCATAGGAATAATGATAAGTACAATCCTCATGGCCACAAGAGAAACATAATCACAACTATGGAATTAAGGCATGCATGGGTAAGTAAAAATAAGATGGAAATAACTTAAATAACCATCAATGTACAAAGTACATCTTTAAATCAATGCCTCTTCCCCATGATTATATTTCAAGATACCTAACTTGAACCACATGATGATAATAAGAAAAATAAGAAGAACAAATACTCAATAAAATTCCAAGAATTCATTCATTGGCAAATATCAAGCTCACTAAAATGCCAAGGATTGAACCAAACAAATCACAAAAAGAGTAAGAAGATCAAAACATTAAAATCTTTTATTGGATGACATTCAAACTCATGGGATTTAAATCATATTATTAAATGTACTCTTTCCCATGATCCAAGGACTAGAAAAGAAAGATATTAGAGAAATGGGAGACAAATAGGATACCCCAAGATCAAACAAATAGGCACAAGTGAGATAAGGTGGAAATAGATTATCATAATCAAACCTTGAAGCTCGTAGAGTTGACACTCACACAAGTGAAAGAACAATCAAGTGTCATGCACTCATTGCCATCACTAGATGATAACCTTGAGTTCACTTTCTCACAGTGCCAAAACACCAAGGATTCATAAGTTGGTTCTCCCTATAGTAGGCACCTACCTTTCTTACCCTTACGAAACCCATTGATGAGATACCTGTGGACTTTTGACAACCAGTGAGACTTCAACATCAAACACAAGTCCATCCCCTTGGATGGCCAAATCTCACCCTTCACTTGGTTTGATCAACTTCCAATCACACACAATAATACACAAAATGGAAAGGAAGAGATGGAAAATGAATGATGGTCAAGAGAGAGAATGTGAGAGTGCAACATCACCAGATCCCCACCCAATTATTCAATTAGTTCATGGGAGCACGTGAGCATGTCCTACACACTATGAGAGATCCATTGTTGCATCCCTACATTGCTACTCATCCACATAATAAGAATAGACCTCCAAATCTCCCTTTCAAGTGCAATTTCTCACTTGCTACTGCTAGTGTCATCTAGCCTTGATTGTTTTGCAATATAATCAAGGATGAAATTGAACCAAGGCAACATGTTGCAGATCATGTAGAAGTTGAGGTTTTGGTTTAGGTTTCTTCCATTCATGCACATATACATAGTAGGTTTCCTAAATTTGGCTTTACCGAAAACATCTCATTGATCCCTCTCATTGCGATAACCAATCCTAATTCCAATAGTGATTATAATCTCATGACCAAGCAATGATGGCTATGGTCATGGTTTGGATCAAGGGTTATGATCTTAACCCTTTGGAATAAATGGATTCAAAAATTAGATGGAAGAAGAATTTTACATTACCAAAGTTCACTAAGAGAGAGATTACTAGGCCTTCATGACCATGGGTAAGGATGAGGCAAGATATTGTCTTACACCATTACGTTTTGGAAGTCAAGTAATTTAGATAATAAGTTGAACATGAGAAAATATTCCATGGGGTATTAGTCCAACCACTCATTTTGATCTTAATTGAGAAATTATAAGATCTATCTGGGATGGTAAGAATACAAATTTAGATGGACTGATAAGCTTGGTATTATATTGATCTTCCCATTACCTCATCTTCTAATCATAATTATTAATTTATTATTTTTCTTTTCTCTTTTCTTTTTCTTCTTGTCTTCTTTCTTTTTCTCTCTTTTCATTTCCAATTCATTTTTCTTTTTTTTATAAGAATAGGATTTTTGATGATGCATGATAACTAGGGGAATAAGTAAAGTGCCAGATCACCACTTGGAGTGTTCAACTTGCATGATCATGAGAATTCATCCCTCACTGCATGGCATGCATGGGTTCATAAGATCACAAACCTCTTCTAATGAAGATGATTAGGAATGGTAAGCATGTGTACCTTGATCTAATCACACTGATCAAACCCATTGCAATGGTTACAAGGAACCTTGATGCTACACCCTTTTCTTACTAGTGACCAAGAACTCATCCCAAATTTTGAAGCTAAAACCCTAAGGTGTGGACCCACCACCTATCCACAATTCTAGTGGCAATACCTTTAAGAAATCATGGTGATGAGTGGTGGAGTATCCAACACCCAACCATACAAGATACGAGTGTTCATGCATGATCCTGGTCGAATTCTATAGACAAGGTAATGTGATTATGCAAGTAATTGGTTATAGTTCATGATCATTGTCTCCCCACGTGAGCTAGTAAATTTAGAGCATATGGTTTAACTCACGATGAGGTATGTGATAAATGATGTTGCATTGGCCATATTACATCTAGTAAACATGAAGTAAAGGAAATAGTTTCTAAATATAAGTAGCAATACACAAATCTAATCTAGCCTATGCAATGAGCATCCAATCTTGACCTTCCATTCACACCTTGGACTTCATGTAATTACTACTGGGATTACCAAGCACCACACTATTGGGTGTACCAAGTGATAGTACTACTGGGTTACCAAGCAGTTACACTTAAGTGCTCGAGATTAATGGTACTCATTTTGCTTAACAATAGGAATAGTGAAATGCATAGAAAGTAAATTAGTAACTAATGAAATAGTAATCATTAAGCTAAGTGAAGAAGGAAAACCTACCTCTTCTAGAATAATAGGTAGGCCAATGCCACTATGAAAATCAAGGACCTACTATGTTCTATTTGGTGGAGACCATCTCTTAGGCCCTCAGGTTGCCAGACACTAGAGTAATCTTAGTAGAAATATCAATACTAGTGGACTTAGAGGTGAAGAACAAGTGGGTCTAGCAATGCTATGGGATTGACCACAAGGAATAAAATGCACTCATAATGATAGAACAATCATACTTTAAAATAGCAACCTACCACCTTAATCCAACAGTGAGGCCAAGTAAGGTGACAACCTTTTTTGCCCATGCATTCACTACTCTAAGAAGAAAATTCTTGGTCAATATTCCATAGTTGATCTACTTAGAGATAGAAAAGCACTTCAAGGAGAACAAGTGTGGAAGAAAGGCACTCCCCTTTTTGAGCCTAATTCAAAAATTATGCAAAATGGGAGGAATAGCCTACTATTCAAATGACAACCTTCGACATGCTCTTGTTGCCTCTTGGGTAGAGATGATGAAGAATAAGATGCTTGCCAAGGTGTAAGAAGAGGAGCATCCACCACCACCATCCACTCATGAAACAACATCAAAGGCCTATGCTACCATTGAGTGCATGTGAAAACTCTGTGAGCAACTCCTATAATAACAACAAGCAATACTAAGTAGTGGTGAACCCTTCATCTATAGACCAGTGTTGAGCCATCTCAATAAAGTGATAAGAACCATAAGTAGGATGGAGGGGGTCAATGCCACTATTCTCTACTCAAATAATGCAAGTGCCTACAAGATCAAATCCTAGTGCATGGGAAGTAATGGTGTTCCTTTTAGGATAACAATAATTCCTAGAGATGTTTAGGAATACTACTACCTTCTTGACATGCTTGAAGAAGGATGATGGGATAACTATCTTGGTGATGCAGCACCAAGGGGAAGAAATAATCATCAAGGTGGTGGTTGAGAGAGTGGGTGAACTATGCCATGTGTTGCTTCAATCAGCGACATGTAGACATCTGTAGGAGTAGCAAGTGGAAGGTTTAGCATAGCTCAGTATGAAGAATTATTGGATTGACTGGCTAGGACCAGGCAACTGATCTCGATGGTCTTTGACCTTCTAGACAACATCTTTGTAATCTAGTCAGTGCTCTTGGAGGCTAATGGCAAGTGCATCATTGCCAATGCTCAACTTGAAGTAGCCACATCTAAAAATTTATGCTTGAATACTAAAGTTATGAAATCAAGAGCCCACTTTGTTAATTCCACTGTTCTCAGCTAGGCCATAACTAGAGATGAAGCTTTTCTACAACTTTAGGAAGCATCATAAGGAGACAAAGTAAAAGCTAGAAATGACCAATGTTGAAATCTAAGTTCTCAGAGCATGATTCATAGACCAAATATTAATAGCTAAGAACCTAGCCCACAAAATGAATGACTACTAAAAGTTAAAAAATGTTGTCATGGTGTTCAACATCAAATGTAAACAATTCACAGCCTAGTTTATCAATGCGAAGGAGTTGTTTCCTATAATGTCTTATCTATAGAATGTTCCAGTACTAGACCACCTCAGTGATGCTATGTGGACCATGTATGATCCTTGAAGTAAGGGGAGAAGATAAGAGCATTACTAAATGCCTTTTATCTTCCACCAATAGTTGTAGCTATAATAGGATAGCTACTCACCATAGCCTCAATCACAATAATCGCATGCACCAGAGGTAGGGGAAGGTCCACTAGCACCTCAAGAGCCTCCACCTCCTAGGAACTTCTGATTTTCTTCTCATATTTAGTCACTAGAGTAGTTTTGCTCTTAATTTTATAATGATATTCAATTTTTTTTTCATGAACACCAATTTTTGTAAAATTTGTAAATCTATACACTTGGATACTTAGCATTAGTTTAAGTCTGTGTGTGTGTGTCGATCAGTTAGTCAATAATCCCATACCTTCCCAAAATTTTGTAAGAGGTTTTTTCCTCCCTTTTTTCATTCAAGAATGAGTTTTCATTAAGTCATGGGGGTATGATGAGTCATCATAGGTTTGACTGCATCAACGCATACCCATCAACGCTGCTATGTCAATGCATACCCATTGATGGAGTATCTAGTCTTGCCTATATAAATGCATGTACATAGTGAATTTATGATGATTTATTGATTAATAAAATAGCAAAGCTCTTGTAGTTTTTTCATTTGAGAGTTAGAATATTTTATAAGTACCTGTAATAGGAGTTGAGAAGTGTATGGATCTTTATTCGCACATTGATGTACTTGGACACTTTGGTGTGAAAAATAATAAAGATGAGCTTTCTTGATAAACCTTACAGCAGTTACACTTAGCTTAATATTTATATTAATGCATTAATTATTCATACAATTTACTTTCATGAATTTAATTAATCAATTAAATATAGATAATTAATGCACATAAGTACAACCATCTTGAGAATGTGTTAACATTTGGTAATTTCGGTAGCAATTACACTTGGTTATCTAGTAGCATTGTGATGTGTTTAGGATGTGTATGGTAGATGGGAACGAATGCTTATGTTAGGATTAGTCTAAGGAATTATTGAGTTACTAGATTAATTAGCATTTAATTACTTTATTTTTAGATTTAGGAAAAATAGATAAAAATTATAAAATTTATACAAATCATGTGCCTCAATTACAGTTAACCATACCATTGAACCTCACAAGTGGAACTAATAAGATAATGATTACGTCCTTAGATTCACTATCTTAGATAATGTGTACTTAGAGAGCTAAAGTATATGGAATTTGACTGAATCACTTAGTAAACATTGGTGATTTATATGGTTGGACATAGGGACTACTCGCTACTCATCAAGGGTATTACATTAGTTACCGCTCCATCATCAACATGCACCCTATGCGCTTTGTATTATCCTACTCTTATGGTTATAAATAATGGAGCCTTAGTTGTCTCACCATCCTAGGGATTGGTTTTGACCTCATTATCATAGAACACTAGTGTTGTTGACCTCATTTCTTCCTTTGGTAAGGAAGGTATCATCACTGTGTGGATGGAATCCTCACTAGTGGGGATGTCCTCACTAACAGGAATGGAAGTCAACATCTTTACTAGTTCCTCATGGTGAGTAATGGAGGTTATGACCAAGTCATATAGGCTAAGGGATATGTTCTTTTGCTTTAAATATGGTTTGACCAGCTTCATGGCATCGAGGAAGTCCTTTTCGTTGATTGTTGACTTCTTGTTCTTATTATTCTTAACTTCCTCCATGAATTCCAAGATGTGAAATTCATGCCTTAGGGATTGTGTTTTGGCCTCTTTCCCCTTCCCTTGTTCTTTGGACTCCTCATATGGTTGATTGGTTAAAGTGGTGTGAGTGTTAGAGCTCATTAGAATAGATGTGATAGGAGTGGGAATTGGTGATCCTACTTCATTCCATACCTTAGCTTGCTTGTTGTCTTTATTTTTAGGCTTCATTGCAAGCTTCTTGCATTGTTTACTTAGTGCTTTTTTATTGTGGTTTTTTGGTCAGGAAGAAGCTGTTGCATTGGCCACCACAGGGGAATGTTGTTTAGTTGTTGTTGTTATTTCAATTGTTGTGGGAGGAGGCACCTTGATTACAAATCGATCCTTGGGAAGCATAAGTGATGGTATCATTACAATAAAAGGGGACCTTGAGCTAGTCAAAGTTGAATGACCCATGTCATCGGAAGGAGGTACCTGAATAACGAACAACTCTCATGTAGGTCTACAGTTGTTAGTCACATGGAATGTTACTATAGTGTATGAGCTATTGTTAGCACTTAATGGATCCTTGTAGATTTGCATGATTGATTCTATGACTTAATAGGGTTAAAGGCATCAAGGACTACTCATTATCTATCATTTTCTGTAGGTCATCCATGAGAGCCAAGCAAAAATTGATATATTGACTTGGAAATTGATGATAGTAAAAAAATCAATCAAGTTTAAAGTACTTAGGTATCGGTGGGTCCTCCTTGGTTGTAAGCGTGGGGTTCTTGGCAAGTTCACATAGTTTATAATGCCTCTTGTGGGCATTTTTGATCATTTTTTTATATTGTATTCTCCTTCTCTTTAACAACTAGTCAAGGAGTTCAAAAGGTTTTAATGACAGCCTAGTGTACTTAGATCGATATTTTCATTTGAAGTTGGGCCTTGTGTTGCTTGATGTAGAGGCCCCAGATGTTGATGGTTGGTTGTTTGTTGTGGGGGCCTTGGATTGATTTATTATAGGCCCCTATGTTGTTTTGTTTTCTATGGTCACAGTGGCCATGAATGCATTTTTTTGCTTCCCTCTTTCCTTATATTTTCAAGTGTGTTGATTCTTATATGCCATGTAGGTGGAATCATGGCTGGCCTCTATAGCATCCTCTATGTTCTTTGTTTGAGAAAAGGCCTGGCTAAGTAATTGTAGGTTTAGGTAGTAGAGTTTGAACTTAATGAAATTATTAACCACCTCCTTGAATATGGTAAGAAGAGGGGTTTTGGCTATTGGTTCAAGAATCTCATTAAGAAGAACATTCCATCGTTGTATAAATTTTTGAACAGGTTCAAGGAGTCCCTGCTTGACCTTCATTAATTGGTCAAGTGTGTGTATTAGGTTTCAAGTTATACTTGAAATGGTTAACAAACTATGATATCAAGTCCTCCAGTAAGGATATAGATCCTCTTGGTAATGCACGATACTAGTCTACAGCCTTCCCAGTAAGGGACATAGGGAATATTTGCATTATAGTATATAGCTAGGCTTGCAACAACAAATACTCAGAACAAAATGTAATAAGGTATACATTAGGATCACCCTAAGTATTGTACTAGCTACTTTGGGAACAAAGGGTAAAAAAGGTGTTGGACTAGCTACTTTGGGAACAAAGGGTAAAAAAGGGTGTTTGTTGTCCTTGGATTATTTGATGTTCAATGGTGGGCCCACTATCATGGAAAAGGATGAGTGGTGGTGATAATCACTGATGATGGCTAAGATGACCATGCTATGGTGAATGACATGGATGAGAAGAGGGGTGTGGTTTGGGGCACTGATTGTGCTTGATGCTTCATGATAATGGGTGTCAACCCAAACATAGTTGGGTAGATAGAAGATGAAGGTTAAGGTACTTGCCCCTTGAAAGTAGCAAGGGATGCCAAATTGGGTATAGTGGCTTAAGGAGCCAATTGTTGGAATAGGATCCCTAAGAAGTTTTTTGGTTCGGGTTCCACCTCGAACTCATCTTAGCTCTCAAAGCTTGACTTCTTGTCTTGCTCATCCATCTTAATTAGATGAGATAGAATATGTGTCTGGGCATCAAATAGTGGTATCTTGTCATAGGAAGAGGGTATGTATTCCTTCCCATTGCAATGAATAAGTTCATATTCATGCTTGGACTCTACCTCCACTTGTAGAATGAGCAATCTCACCTAGATATTAGCACAGATGAAATTATAATTGGTTTCATTAATGATTGCAAATTCTAGGCTCTACCCTCTTAGCCTAAGCAACTATCTACGTTTTTCCACAATAGGGTCTTTAGGGTCATAAATCCTCACAACATCTTGGTTAGATGTCATATCAATTAGGTTGAGGGGAAAGAAAGTTGATTAGTTGAACAACATGTTTGCTAGTTTTTAAATGGGTTTAATAAATTATATATATATATTAAATAAAAGTTCCAACAAGTGAAATTGTTCAAGGTGCAAAGGAATTATGGTTGGAAAATGATCTAAACTACAATTGCAGGTATGATGCAAGTTGCAGTGGAAGTGATGTGCATTACACTTGGAAAAATGTAAAAGTTATAGATGTTCAAAAATCTATGTGATGTACGTTAGATTTATAAAATTTTTTAGTTTATTCATTGTGCCAAATAAGAAGAGAGAGAGAGAGAGAGAGAGCATGCAGGCTCGCTTGTTATAGACCATCAAAGTCATCAACATCGGTCATTCATTACAACCTATCAACAATGATAAGTAACACTATAAGAAAATATATGAGTGTTAGATGTAATCAGGGCTATGTCATGGTTTTAATGTTTCCTTGCAAGGGTTTGATATTGTCTTGAGTGAGTTTAAGTTCTGGTGAGGAACTTGGTTTCAAGTGCTTTCTCCTCACCATCGTGGTCTTAGATGGGAACTTTGCCTAAGGGATCCTCCATGATGTCTCTAGCATCAAGGTCAATGATAATCAACTTATTTTAGGATGTTGATACTATATGATAGAACATTTTTAAGGCTTAAGGTTTGGGTATGTAATGTCAACTTTGTTTAACAACATCACAAGATGGACCCATCCAGGGTTTGAGACCATTTAAATTTGCTTCCTCATCCTCCTAGTTCATTCTTGCATGATAACATAAGCACATTAAGTGGCACATGTGTAATAAAATTGTTAAATAATTCCAACTTAATGTAAAATACTTGAGTAATAATGCATAAATGGGTGAAAACACATCAAATCAAAGGTCAACAAAGGTTGTAAGTGATAGGTTAAAGCAAACAAGGTAAAACAAAGACCAATTGATGTGTAATGGGGTTAAGTGAAGGCTAAATGATGGTTGAAGCTCCATGAAATAGTGTTGAACGAGGTCAAACAAAGCCTTAACAATGTTAAATGACATTAAATGATATCAAATAGAGTCAATCAAGTTCCAAATGATGCCACATAATGGAGAAGAGCGGTCAAATAAGGTTGAATGATGCTAAGAATGATCATATTTTGCCTGTTTTAGCGGGCCATCAAATTGCTAGTTTTAGGCCTTGGTGGCCATAGTGGTGCCATTTTTAAGCTTTAGTAGGCCACTAAATTGCTAGTTTTAGGCCTTCATGGGTTGTGGTGGTGCCATTTTTTCGCCTTAGCATGCCATTAAATTGCCAGTTTTAGACCTTGGCGTGCCATGGTAAGAGGCTACAAGGTTAATAGGTGAGTTTGGACACCTGAGGATGTTTTTTGAGGCTATTTAAGGTCAAAAATAAATTTTTTCTGAGCACCCACATTTTATCCATGCTAGACCTGTGTTGGCAAGCATGATTGGGGTGAGCCCTAGCATGGATAGGATATAAATGTGATTTTCTAGATTGACTATGGTTAGTTGTGGGGTCCTTTTGGCTTGTATGTTCAACTCAATGCATCATAGATGAAGATTTATCCATTTTGATATTGATTTAACCCTTTCAAAGCCATAAATGCAACCTAGAATCACCATCCATGCTGGAACTATGCTTGCTAGAGTTTCCGTAGTGTCGATGCATGAGAAAATTGAAGTTATGGCATCCTAAGGTTAAAATTTATTTTTTACAACCTTCCAATGGTAGTGTAGGGTCATGAGGGTTGGAACTATTGATTTTGAAGTCAAAATATGCACAAAAACAAATGTGGGTTCTAAGTTCTTACCCCCTAGAGCTATGTTGGCTAGCACAACGTTCGTTCGCTAAGACGTTAAACTGGCATGACTCATCTGCTAAGACGTTAAACTGGCATGACACAGCAACAAAAACTGCTAAGCAACCTTTTGTCATCAAGGTGCCACAACATGATGGCCCCTCACCTATCCAAAGCTAAATAGTGGGCAACATCTCAATCCCTCCTCCTTCAAGGGTTGACCCCACTAGCAACCTAGGTAGGCCCACCAAATGGGAACGCAAGAGGACAAACGAGCACCTTGCAACTTCCATGGCTTAAGCAAAGGCCACAACTAGCAAACAACAACTGAACACTAGGGCCCCTACCCCCAAGAAAACCAAGCTTAAGTCCCCCTCCTGAGAGGTCTGTCTCTCAAGCTTCACGGAGGAAGTCAAAGCCAACACAATGACTAATGATAAAGAATTCGTAGCTACACTAACCCAGGTAAAGCAAACGCTCAAGAAAAAGAACACAACATTTACCTTATATGACCTAGTCAAGACCTCACCTGCTCAGTACCAAGCATTGGCCTAGGTCTTAGCCTCCATTCCTATTATGGAGGACATCCCTGCAAATGAGGCATCCATTCGTGCAATAATGTTGCCTTCCACAACACAAGAATTGGGTTCAACAACCTTAGCCTTTTGTGATGATGCAGTTAAAGTCAACCCCAAACGAGGGGAATTCACTATAGCTCCACTATCCATTAGCATTCATGTTGGGCAGTGCACCATCTGCAGAGTGCTGTTGATGATGGTGCAGCAACGAACGTAGTCCTGTACTCTGTCATCGACAAGCTAGGCTTGGCAGATGAAATCAGGCCAACCAAAATCACATGTCTAAAATCCTTCAATGGATCACATGTCATAGTCAAGGGTACAATCAACTTAGCCTTTGTAGTGGGAGAACAATTCCCTACTAGCACAGATTTCACTGTCATAGAGGAGATGCCAGGTTTCAACATGATTCTAGGTAGGCCTTAGCTAGCTCAACTAAGGGCCATCTCCTCTCCCATCCACCAAGAAATCCAACTTCCATACGAAGGTGGTCAAGTTATCATCCATGATGATAACGTTTCCTCTTCGACTATCCATGACATAGACATGGTGCAAGTTTTGGAAGAAGAGTTTCTTAATGGTACACCTACGACAACCAATGCAACGCTTAAGGCTAACACACCTAAACGAGTGATTGAAGCCGACAACCCCCTAGAGGACCCTAAACCTTGCATGCTCCCTAATCCATGCCTAGTTAGAAAGCAACTACATGACCAAGACTCTCCCTTGGCTGAAAATGTGCTAGATGCTTGCCTACCTTTTGCCTACCCCTCTGACATGCATTTTTGACTTTTGTTTACATTGCACTAGCCTATGCATTTACATTTTTCC
>MNCI01021031.1:157679-187505 GCA_015680685.1 Gnetum montanum | reverse complement strand
GCATCATGACTTAAAACTGATACCACAGAGTAGTCCTGGCATCATGACTTAAAACTGATACCACAAAGTAGTCCTGGCATCATGACTTAAAAATGATACCATAGAGCTCTGTCCGCTATGACACTAAACTGCTACATCCATCCGCCATGACATGAAACTAGCATCCAGAGTCCACTAAGACTATAAACTAGTTTGCCTCTTCACAGTTCGCTATGACTATAAACTAGCAATGCATCGTTCACTACGATGCTAAACTGGCACCATCCAAGGGGTTATGATGCGAAACTAATCCACAATAGTCCACTAAGACTATAAACTAGTGACATCATCAACGACCAGGAAAAACTTGAAAAGATGTGTTGCTGTAATCGGCTATTCATGTTCCACAAAGACTTGCTGCATGATTTATCTCATAGGCTCTAATAAAGCTAATGTTGTTCATGATTCTATTTGCTTTGAAAAGTGCACGTAATGACTCCATCTCCTTGTCTAAAATATTTAGCTAACTGTTTCATTTGTGATTTTCTTGTCTTCTTCGAGTTTTTTTTTGCAGGATGACACCTCTGAGGCATTCGTGCATAGATGCACTTCATCATGCCGACAAGGTATGACATTTTTCCTAACGCACGTAACTGGGTTAATAAACCCGTTCATGAGTACATTCCCAACTCCTGATGCATCCCCTATTTCCCCCATCATGCCCCAATTATCCTACTCAGTTATACCTCCAGATGCATTCCACTCAGCTCAACACTCTTGATACACTATTGCACACTGTAACTCCCTAAGCAGTCGCAATGCAAAACACAGTACACAATGCATGACATAAAATGCAAGTGCTCGAACACGATCATAGCACTAAAAGCAATCTCTTTCAAAAAGACCAAAGAAAAAAAGAAAAAAAAAGAAAAAAAAAACAAGGCAAAAGAAGAAACAAATGAGACAAACAAAAAGAAAAAGAAAAAGAACAAAAAGGTCAAAGAGTAAAATGCATGGAAAAGATCTTCATGACCCCATTAACATCATAAACCATGGACTGTTGGCTCTTCTCATACAAGCCCCAGGCGAGAAGGAAATTGTCTTGAAAAACAGTTACACTCGTGTCTCAAAGAGATCATGTTGCACATCATCGTGTGGCTTTGGCTATTTACAATGGGGCTCGCAAATACTCTATAAGAGTTCCATTTCTCCAAAGAATGCACCTCCTATGTCTTGGTTCTGAGTCTGCTAAAAACCCAGCTGTTGACAAGGACCAATGACATAACTTGTTCATGAGAGAGCATTCCTCTTCCACAAATTCTAACAGCAATTTTCACCCTTGACCAACTCCTGGCTTCCCTAGTTATAACTAATTCCCTTGCATCTTGAACCACATGCTTATGTTAGGACTAGTTAGAGATCAGATAAGTAGTTAAATTAAATTAGTTATTAACTTACTTCATCTCTCTACTTCAAGCACCAAGGAACATAAAACATAAAATAGTAGAGTTTATGGAATTCGACCAGATTGCACGTGAACCCTTCATGATTCGTATGGTTGGGCATAGGGGTACCCTTCACCTCTTATCAGTAAAATTTTAGTATTTTTCATACATTCATCTACACTTATAGTTTGGATTTTACCCTCCTTTGATATATTAGAGCTTCTAGTTTAGCAACATTGATTACAATGTTGATTTAGAAACTTAGCTTTGTCTTTTGGCATGTTTTGAAAAATGTGAGATTTCGGCTCATTAATCTTTGATTTCATAAATGTAAGATTTAGGCTCACCAATCATTCAAAATAATATGAATTTTAAATTTATCAACTCCATGTTCTATATAAGATCTTAACTCGTTGATCCTTAGTTTGCAATTTCTAAATCTCTTGGATCTTTAGGTTCATTATTCTCACCACCTATAGATATTACTTGTTTAGCTACTGTCAATAGTAGTTGAAGTCCTCCACAACATCAAAAGCATCCTTTCTTTAGGCATAGTTGTAGAAGGAGATAGCATGGTTCTAAAACCACTACACCCTCCAACTCAACACAAGCCCAACACTATGATGCACCTTCCTCCTCAAACTCAACGCCTCCTATTACCTTATCTATGCCACCAACCAATACTCCAACAACCATGCAACCCAATGAATATAACAACGGAGGGAGACATATCAATCCTTGCATACCATCTTATGGTCATAGGTGCCATAGTGGGTTAGCTTCTTATCACATGAACACATCTTATAATCTGCCCGACTATGCCTACTTTAATCAAGTGTGTGAATCCCAATTTGGGTACATACCTACCACCACACCAAAAGACACCTAGTGGTTTGGATATGACTAGACCCCAATATTCCCAACATGCCTAGATCCAAATTTTCCATTTATTGATTCTTACCATGATCAAAGGTTTAGTCATGGTGGATGCCCCCTATTCTAACAAGCAGAATTAGTAAATGTTTTTTTTCTTTGGTTTTACAGTTTTTTATTTTCTGATTTTTCATTTTCTAATTTTTCATGTTTCAATTTGTTGTTTCATCTTTTTGTGGGTAATCTCATTTATGAATAAAACACTCATGTAACTAGTCAGTTGAGGTGTTGTTCTATGTTATCAAGTCACAAGTGACTAATTATTTGGACAATGAGACCACAACATCCACCCACCTAGTCTATTAATAAGAGGTTCTACTTTGGGTACAATGATATTCTTACAATCATTAAAACTTAAAGTAACTTTGTACTCATTATGCCTAGAGCGAAGAGTGATGAACTAAGAGGAAATGGAAAGGGTGTGACATCAAGGGGACTTGTGGATTCTCTTTGGTGACATCTGTAGGTGCTATTATGCAACTTNGGGGGGGGGGGGGGGGGGGGGGGGGGGGGGGGTCCCACTGGAAAGACATGCACCCGTTCCTGAAGGTTGGTGGCTTCTATGGATCACTTTTGAAAAAGACAAGAAAAAAAAAGAAAGAGAAGAGAAAAAGAAAAGCAAGGGAAAAATAGGAAATGAAGCAAAAAGGAAAAGACTAAGAAAAATGTGCCACAGAAAAATTTGAATCACTACTCCCTTGTGCAAAATGCCAAGTGATCATACACCTTGCTGTTATGATGTTGTTATGGTTGTCTATCATTGGGATGAAACAATGTGATGTCACTGATCAGAGGTATGGACTTGGTTTTAATCTTAGAGTGAAAGGCTAATGGTATTTTAATTACACACAACACTTAAGATTCATTGTGCCCATGGTAAGTTACCTCATGTCCCAATTTCGACAATCCCTTCTACAATTCGTTTCACCCCACTATCCAAGTATTTCTAGCTTGTGTCTTGTGTGGCATAGAATTCATACCTCATCGTGGTGGTATTTAACATGTGTGTGTTTTGTTGCATAGGTGTAGGTTGCATTTAATCCTTCTAGTGCCTATGGATATTTTAAGGTGTGGTTACGCAAGGGCATTATAGGTTGGAACCTACTTTGGGGAGGATCCACTTGTGTGACTTTTGTAATTTTTACTTATTGCACACAACTGCATCATTTGATACCCTCCAAGTACTCCCTTTTCAAATCTATTCTTTCCTTTGTCATCATTTTATTGACTGTTCCTCAGAATCATTACATGTCTTTTTATGTGTCACTTAAATAGATCAGGTCTGACATTAAACTTTTATGGAAACTTTCTTGAAAAATCTCTAACTCTAGAATCACACTAAGCAATGAACTAAACATTTATTAAAAGTAATGAGTAAGGTATAAGATAACCAAATTTCTTTAAACAACCTTGATAACAATCGGTCCTTGTGTGATTATAGATGGCTCCTAAAAGAGAACAACAAGGAGGACTTTTTCAAGGTGCAACTAAACACCCGAAAGGAGGCAAAGGCCAAGGACCTCATATAGAACATGTAGAGCAATAGGCACAATCATTCAGCATCCATCAAGAAACTCTTGTCACTACATAATTTGGCCAAGAAAAATGTGGAAAGGTTAGGGTGAAAGCCTATGAAGAGGAACGCCAGCTAGTTGCAGCATGGTATGTTAAGGCCAATCAAGTGTTCCCGCAGCTGTTGTGTCCATGAGAAGTGCCAAGTCCATCAAACATTGGAACATTAGCATGGAAAACTCATGATCCTTGGATAGAAGAGGAGAAACTTCAAGCGCTTCTTCAACGGTATCAATCTTAGAAGCCTAGAGCGTAGGACAAAGGAAAGGCACCCATGGAGGAGTCACCGCCATCAAGAACCACATGAGTTCCACAAGTTTTGTATTGTGTCTCTATGTTCAAATTTTATTTAATCCCACAATGTGGCATGAAATGGTCCATGGTCATTCAATAATCCCATACCTATCCACTATTTGTAATCAAATGAAATTGTTCCTCACTTTGTTTGACTCAAGGATGAGTTTTTATTCAATCATGGAGATATGATGAATCACAGTTTGCTAGGCCCTGATATTGAGTACTCGATATCTCAGCCTAGATACAATATCGTATACGTGATATCGTAATTCCTATGTTGGCCTATAAATATAGCACTTAGGCACACAGGGAGGAGTGTCTTTCCAATAAGTCTTTGGGTCAAGTCTTTTTGTTAGTTTTTAGTTAATTTTTGGTTTCTTTCCCAAGTGCATGCATGCAGTGTGATGCTTGTAATTGTACAAAACCTTTCTTCGAGTGTGACATACTTGGACACATACATGATCGGCAATAAAGATCAAGATTACTCCATCAGTGCAGCATTCACTTAGCTTTTAATTTATTTTAATTATTAATTATTTATTATTATTTTCTTAGTTAATATTTCTTTTATTGTTATTTGCTATTCCTATTGTTAATGCAAAATGAGTATGTCTTAATCACGAACATTTAAGTGTAACTACTTGGTAACCCAATAGTGTATCTAGTAGTGCTCGAGTAATGTGCACTTGACAATCCTAGAAGTAGTACATGAAGTCCAAGATGTGTACGGATGATTAAGGACAGATGCTCATTGCACTTAAGCTAGTTTAGATTTTACTTCATATTGCTTATTAGTTTAATCAAGATTATTTCTCATTGTCCTTAGGAGTAGCATACTGTTAGAAATGACATCATATACCTCACTCTAGACTAAACCATACGTGACAAAGCAAATACTAGTCTAGGTGGGAAGACAGTGAACTGCGATAAATGTATAACTATCTAGGTGCCACAACTAGTCTATTTGCGAAGTTCGACCGGATCGTGCGTACATGCTTGTATTCATATGGTTGAGCATAGGGGTACCTTGCCACTCATCAGTAGGGTTCATTCTAAGCAAGGACCATATAGAACATTTTTCAACTCATTTTTAGTGAAGTTGAACATTGTATATTTGGGCTCTCATGAGATAAATTTACCACAATACGAAATTTCTTCTCTACATGACTTATGTGCTTCATCATTTGTTTGTTCTAATCAACCTTTGATGGTACATCATGCTTTCTCTTATTGCATTGATGCTATTGATTTAATCTTTAGTTTGTGCTATGCTACATAGGATCAAATTGATAGGGTTTCATAATCTTCTTTTTGATGTTGTAACTCCTTTCTACATGGTCCAACTTGACCCTTGTAAGTGGTGCCTATAGCATGAAAGTATTTAATCTATCAAGCAACTTGACAATGTTACCCATGGGATCCCTTCAATGGAGTTGCTCATCATAGTTGAAGATAAATGTGAAATCAAAGTAGAATGGGTTATCATGAAAAATGTGATATGTAGTTGCTAAAGAACTTGCTAGGTCTCATGCTTCTTAATTTCCATTCTTTCTTTGTTGTTGGCTAATTGTGGACTCTTTGACCTATGAGAGGTAGTTATTATCAAAAAATGAGTAATATGTGTGCTTCCTAGTATATATTAATATGAGAAGATATATAGCATAAAGTAATGATCTTGTATAATTACTACTACTCCTACACACCTAGTATCTTCTCAACCATGATATTAAGTGATGGGTGGTGAGTGTTTCCTATACCTAACATCTATACAAGTGTACATAGTAGACTTTGTTATAATCCATAGAAAAGATAGGCTCATACTTGGAATTTCAATTTATAATTCCCTTTAAAGTACTATATGTGTGATGTATTTCTTAAAAATGTTCAAGTATTTTGAGATGTTTTTAGATAAATTTAAAGTCTTTATTTTTGTTATTCACATAACATTAACATTACCATGAGTTTAGCAATGTCGTTATTATAGTGATAGTAAATAAATAATAAGCATCCAAGGTAGAGAATAATAAGAAAAGACATGTTGTAAAATGTATTGAACTAGAAAATGATATCTACAGCTTCCATTCTTATAATGTGGTGCCTCATAATATAAATAATGAAGGATTTTTATGTTAATTTCTATAGACTTATCATTCCATAGTTTGGTGACTATGTATAAATGATTTTTTCTATCAACTATTGATTGTATTTATAATCGTAAGCTCATAAAAGTGAATGTTTTATAAAATTGAAAACTTATTCAAATAGTTGTAAAATACTCAAAAATTCTCTAAATATTCAAATAAGAGGTAAAATTCTAAGAATGGATAGGCTAAACATTTAGAAGTTGGTGTCTTTCTAGTTTACAGTTGCAGTTGCTCACAATGTGTAGTTAAGCAGGACCAAGTCATATTGTTGATGTATTATATAATGAAAACAAACTACGCAAAATATAAGAGAACACTAAGTAATGAAAATGGGATTCCACCTGAGCCATAGGGTCATTGTTAATATTATTAAATAAAATTAAGAAAAGCACGTCGTGCACTTATGAGCACACAGCATTGGTCAAGATTCAAGAGAGGTCCTGGGTTTAATTCCTGTCTTTCCTGATGGTGTGGCATGGCGATGTTGATTTGGAAAAAAGAAAACTGAAAACAACGGAGAAAAACAAAAATACTTAAACAAAAAGCAAAAAGCCAAAAAACAGTGGAGTAGGGAAAGAAACATGAAAGAAAAGCAAAAACAATGGAGGAGTCCCCACGTCAATTTGTTTACCTTCCAGTTAACAAATCGATGTTTTTAGTCCGGTCGGCAAATAGCCGTGTTATAGTGTGCACTTTCCTTTCTTCACCTTCCCACTCAGCTTTGGCCCATTAATATTTTTCCTATTATTTTACCTTGTTTACCAAGTTTTCGTTTTCGCAATTTGCTTTTAGAGGATTAAACTTTTACCTTCTTATTTGTGGGCTTCGTTTTCATTTGTTTCTTTTTTCTGTCACTCTTGGTACATTGGCCGTTTAATATTGTTTATCACATCGTTTTCCATCGCTTCCTTTTTTGACTTCATTCCAACGTTTATTTGTCAGAAAATTGCAATAAATTTGCATAAAATTAAAAGAATCTTATTTATGAGAAAAGATAAACACAAGATTCGCTAATCAGACATACGTCATATGGGTTGCTTGTTTCCGTTTACTAACGATGCGTTGCTTGTTTCCGTTTACTAACGATTAATGTGGACTGTGGAATCCCCCTAAAAAAATTCAAACGTTTGCAGCGTGTACGGAAAGGACAAAGCAGAAACACAGGCTCAGGTTCATAACAGATTTCTTAGTACTTAAACTGGAATGATACGTTGTCGGCATAATATTGTATTTGTTCTTTTTGGACTTTAGCAAAAACATTTTACAGGAAGATGCTCTCAATCTGGGCATAGGCCATGCTGCTTGGACGAGTTCCAAATACGTGTCATTTACTGTTCACTGGATCAGATTCCATTAAACAGTTCCGCAACCAGTATACAAGGAAATGCTATATCTGTCACTGTCACTGGGACATGGAACCTTATTTAATTTTAATGTCAACTATAACAATTGTTTGTGCCATTGAGAAAGAGAAACAATGTGCTCGAGAAAACGACCCAGAACCTTAGGAAAAGCAGGAGGATGGTTTCCGTGGTCGCTGCGAAAAAACGTAAAATCAAAGTCAATACATTGGCATGTTGTGTATATCGTGCTGAGTTGCATACTGTCCCCTATGATTATGAACCCAGATCCTTTTGGTAACGGAAAAAGGTGCTCAATAGTTGTTCATATCTTAAATCATAAATCATTAACCATTAACTAACAATAACAATCAACCATCAAATGAAATTAGAATTTTTGGGAAATATCAGAAGATGCTGGTGAAACAGCATACATTATGGATGGTTAAGATATTTCAAACAGATTAAAGTGGTTCACATGGACTTTATAAGCCAAGAGGGTAGACAGTGCTGCATACATAATTTTCAATCATGAAAATCACAGATGCAGCTGCTTCATCTGCGCAGGAGGGCAATTAATCGGGGCATTCCTGTTGCAGTTTCCATGAGGTGAAGGTGGGTTGACTCTGTTTGGTTCTTGTTCTACAACCCTCCTCCTTGTATTCCTTGTATTCATACTCATGCTGCTACTGTGTGCCTTTTCCTGTCCCTGTGACACAAACACAAACAGAAGAACCTATGTTGCAATGTCCATGGAGTTCATCAAAATAATAGGATTCAAAAACAGAAACAAAATAAAATGAGCGTGTTTTTCCATGGCTTACTTTTTCATAAAAGTAAGAATCATGAACAGAAACAGAATCACCAGCAATACGAGCATGTTTCTGTGCCATGGCAACCCCAGTGAGGATCACCAGCAGCAAGAGTAGGCACAACTGCACAACCTTGTTGACCGCCATTGTGATTTATGTTGTTTCTTGGAGTATCTTCGCGACTCCTTTATCACAGTGCATAGACTCTTTGCCATGATGTTGTATTTATAGAGTACCTCGGCCTGCTTTTTGATGCGTCCTGTAACCACTTTTTTGTCAAAAAGAATAAAAAAACACACACCTTAGGAGGCTATGACTTAAACTTTCACATCGTTTTCAGTACCTTTGTTGGCACTCCCATTTTTGTTTTTATCTCTTTTTTTTTTCCTTCAGCTTTTGCGGGTTAACTTTTTTGTTCCCTTCCGACCTTTTCACATCGCTTTCCATGATTTCTTTTCCCAATTAGCTTTTGCCAACTATTATTTTCATCTTTTCACAGTTAGATTGTTATTTTCATCGTTTCAGTTTTTGTATTGTTTTTCATGGTTTCTTCTTCTCTCTTGCTCGTTTGTTGTTGCCTCTTCTCTGATGATTTGTTTTTGCAGCCGATTTTTACATCTCAATGTTTAGGTGGCTTTCTCATTTTTCCTTTATCTTTCTTTACTTGGGATTTGTCAGCTTAATCTGGACTCATATGTTAATTATTTTTTTCTAACTATTCTGGTGACTCTTGTATCTAATACTTTCTTTTCCTCCATCAGTTTTGCCCCACACCTTCAATGTTTTTGCCTTTTTCCCCTCTTATGCCATTTAATTTAATGTTGTTATTCTAGGCACTTTTGTATCTCATCCTTTCTTTTCCTCCCCATCCGTTTTGCTTCTCTCACATTCAATGTTTTTGCTTTTTTCTCCCTCACAATCCCATTTCATGTTTTTAGCTTCTTATTTTTCCTTAACTTTAGTGTTTTTGCCTCTTTCTCCTCTCAATGTTGTTTACCTCTTCTTCCTTAGTTTATTTCTGAAATTAATATTAAAATAATTTCATTTATAAAAATTACTACTAAAACTCCAATTAAATCATAGTTTTTTGTTCTTCCTTTTCCTAATCAGAATTGATCCTTTTACCTTTTACTTTTCATTAGGTAAACTTTTCCATTGAATTTAAGTGGACATTTTCTTATTGCAGTTAATGCTTTTAGTATTCATTTACACATAGTTAATATCGAAAAATATAAAAAGTTTATTTTTAAAATTTAATGTAAAAATTTCTTTAATTAAATTTTCTTGTCGTTGCTCTCCTCTACTTACACATTTAAACTAAAAATTTTTCATTATTTCTTACATTAGTTTATATATGTGACTTGATAGAATGTACCCATCGGTGAAGCAAACTAGAATCCTATTTGTTTTGTCAAAAATATCCCTATTCATTTTTACGAACTTACAAAGCAAATCAAGCTCGTATAGACCAACAGGTTAGCTATTTGGTGGGAATCTAACATGTACCTATATAGAGAGATGAAATGGACGGATGATATTGCAACATCGAAAGAAACTAGTTCCATGAAAATGTCTTGGGCCTTGTCTCGTGAGGCATATGGGTCCGATGCGATCATATGCATACGCATACCCTGGCCTTGCCAACCCCGATCACTACTAGAGTCTTCCACACTAGTGACACTCCAAAATACTTGCTGCTTAGCCATTTTCCCATGATAGTATTGTCGATCAGAAATTCATTATCTACTAGTTCAAAGAATTTCATTTGCACATGACTAATTCAATAGAAACTTGAATCATATTGCCTTGAATGATGCTGGTAAATCTAGATTGGTTATATTATAAACAATTGTTGTAAAAGCATTCACAAATCATCTATTAGGAAATATTAATATTTTAAGTCACATACATTATGAATTAAAAATGTGTCCTCTTCATATAGGGTTGATAGTTCATCACATGATGAGAACAAGGAGGACCTCAAGGCTTAGGTTCTTCTACAAACCTAGAAGAGATGAAGTAAGAGGCCATAGCGGGAGATATAGGAGCCATGGTGATTGTCCTAGTTCACAATCTTCCTCTTTGTCTTCAACATCTAGTTTTGGCAAAGATGAACATAGGTATGGAGATAGAGCTTCAGTAAGAGATCAAGATGAAGATAAAAATAAACATGAAAAACAAGATGTAAGGTATCAAATGGAGCATAGAAAAGATCATCACAATTAGACAAATAGAAATAAAGATTATGACCATGACATTTCTGATGATGATGAAATCTTATTGGCTACTAGAAGCATGAAACAAATCATGGAGGTAATTAGAATACTTCATAGGCATCAAAGTGAAAGCCAAATCAAGTGAGTTGATATGAATAACATTTTCAAATTTGAGGAAGGCTATAACTTTGATCCATAACATCATTTACAAGCCTTCCATGATGTCTGCACCTTGCAAAATATTGAAAGTAAGTAGCAAAAGCTTAAGCTATTCTCTAGGACACTAATAGGAGAAGTTGAAAGTTGGTATAGATTGTTGTAACTAGATTCAATCCACTAATGGTTTATAATGCTTGAGCTCTTCAACAAGAAATACCAAACCTATTCAAGAGTGTCTAATATAAGAAAAGAAAGCCAAGGATGGAAGCAAGAAAACCATGAATCCCTTGATGCAACATTAGGTAGATACTATTCTCTATTGCATAGATGCTAAGGCCATGGATTTTTTCAAAAAGAGCAACCTCATCACATCATAGATGGGCTTCGTAACAAAACAAGTGAGGCCCAGAGGATCCATGCCTAAGAAAGGACTATTGCCTAGTAATGTTACATCTATCAATATGAATATGGATGTGACATCTATCAATATGAATATCCAAAAGACTATTGCCTAGTAATGTTACATCTACAAGAGCTTGGGGTTTTCACTTTGAATCCCAAGTCTATGAAATAGTAGATTCCTAGGAGATTACCTTATCCACAAAGCAATTATAGATAATCATACAACCAATGAGACTATCCTAGTGGGACTCCTTATCAACCTTAAGATTACTATCAACAATAGTGGTAAAGCCCATAATTGTGGGGAATATCATCAACAAACCAACAATATCCCTATTGCTAACTAGATCCTTATGGACATTATGTTTAACAATTTGTTTTTATGAATGGTTCTATTGTACATACCTCAATGTACTATTACTACCCTTTTGAATACCATCAACTTGCAACATTGATGAGCTACGAGTAGACCCTACGCCTAACCATATGAATCACTAAGCATTCACATGCAATCTGGTCGAATTCCATGGACTTATAGCCTTCTAAGTACACTAGTCTCTAAGAAGTGAAACTAACCATTGCAATTGTTGTCTTCCCAATTACACTTGCGAAATGCAAAGGTATGGTTAACTATAGTTGAGGCATGTGATTTTTATCATTTTTATGTTTCATGTTTTAAATTGTCTAAGGGTAAGAAAAAATGTATAAAATAAAATAATTAAATTTCTAATTTAATTAAACTAGCTACACCTTACTAATTCTATGATAAGCATATGTTCCCACTTGTTGTAAACATCTTGAACATGTCTCACATTACCAGGTTACCAAATGTTAAGCGTTACTTGGATTACGAAGCACCAAACATATGTTCAAAGTGATTGTACTTATGTGCTTAATTAGTTGTTATATAATTTAGCTTAATTGAGTACTAAATTACTTAAAGCATTAAATAAAATTGCATAAAACATTGAATGCATATGTAAATAATTAATATATTTTAAAGTGCTACAAGGTTTATTAGAAAGCTTGTCTTTATTGCCACACAAATTGTTGTGCTCAGGTACAATAGTATTCAAATAAAGATTTGTACATACTTTGACTCATACTGTGGATACTTAGAAAAATATTCTAACTTTCAAGCAAGAAAACTATAAGAGCTTTACTACTAGTATGACCAAAGATGTTATAAACATGGCAGGTGAGCACATATTTATAGGCAAAAATAGACATTCCATCAACAAGGTCACGTTAATGCATCAAATCCCACATTGACATGGTTGCATCAATGGGGTCATGTCGATAGGGTTGTGTCAACAAGGCCTTGTCAACAGAACCCAAGAAAGTATGATTCATCATACCCCCATGACTAAATGAAAACTTTCCCTATGGAAACAAAAGGAGGAACAAGTTTCTTACAAACTTTTGGAGAGGTATCGAATTATTGAATAACTACTGACATTCACACAAACAAACACTGAGTTCTCAAGAGTACAGAATTACAATCATTATAAAATTTTATTGTTTAGGATAAAAAAATTGAATACAAGGACAAAAATGACCAACATGATTCCTCTAATGGCACCAAGATGAGGAAGAAGTTCAAACTGTCTCAAGTAGTGGAGGTTTTTAATGCTTTGAAGGACCTTCATCTTCTCCTTCTTACTCCTGGGATTTTTCATAGTCCATCCCACTTTGTAAATGTGGGAACATCCCAAGGACTAGGCATTACTTGGTGATGGGATACAATATCACATGAGTCGCGATATCATGTACGTGATATTGCGGCTGTCACAATATTGCATCCCTCGCAATATTGCTTACACAATATCGAATCTTCCCCTGCGATATCACGTACGCGATATCGTGGTCCACCACCATATCTATAAATAAGAGGTGGCTCTTCCTTGTTTCATAATCCTAGGCTAGAAGTAGGGAAAATCTAGCAGATTGATCCCTCCAGAGATAGAATATTTTCTATGTGCCTGCAGTAGGAGTCCCCAAGTGAATGGATCTTTATTTGAGCAACATTGTACCTGAACACAAGTTGTGTATGGCAATAAAGATGAGCTTTGTGGATAAACCTTGCAGTGCATGGAATAGGATTTTCTTATCTATTATTTCCTACATGTTATTTATTACTTGCAGTAGTGCGGAATGAGTATGACTTGATTATGAGCATTTAACAATGTGTACGGATAATCAAGGAACGGATGCTCATCACGATTAGATTCTCTCTCACCCTTATCTCCTAGTAATGCAGGATGAGTACGACTTGGTTATGAGCATTTACAGATGTGTACGGATAATCAAGGAATGGATGCTCATCACATTTAGGTTAGTTAAGTGCCTCAATACGCCACTTTGAGCACGTGCATTACGTGTGGGATCCCAGTAACGACTAGTGTTTCGTAACCATGGTTGCATAGGTTTAGGGTTTGTATGGTAAGTGGGAACAGAGGCTGATGCTAGGTAAATTAGACTTAGTTCATTAGTTAGAATTAGTCATTAGTTTCTCAACCCTTTCCCCATTAGCATAGAAGACATAAAACAAAAAATACTATAAAAATCATATACCTCAGACTTTCAACCATACACCGTGACAACTACAAGTTTGGGAAGACAACGAATAATTAACCCTAAGTGTTCCATGGGGTGTGTAGGAATTTAGTCTATGGAGTTTGACCAGATCATGCATGCTACGCTCGTATTCGTATGGTCAAGTATAGGGGTATCTCACCACTCATCAATTGGAATAGCTCCTTCGCATTGATGAACTAGGCAGTGAGTTTACATTCAACAACAAATTCTTTTACTACATTTTGAATCTCTTGGTAGTCACTCAGTCTCCTAGCCAAGTTCTTAGCTATAAACTATTAATTAGTGAAGCACTACCTAAGAACATTGAGTTCTAGATTTGCCACCTCAAGCTTATGCTTGGTGGCTTTGTGGTTTTTGAACTTAACATTGTACAACAAGTACAAACTAGACACTTATTTCTCCAATTCAAACCATGACCATCTAGTAGTCAGCATCACCATATTTGCATAACAAAAATTAACAAGCTCCATATACTCTATCATCTCCTCAATCTATAGCTTTTTCATGTGGATCTCTACCTTGTTGCAGTCATTGAACCCATCAAAGATAGGCTACAAAACATCACCTTCTTCCTTAAGTTGCTAGAGGGTCATGTTAAGTTTTTCCTTCTCCATCTAAATATGTTTTTCATTAATTTGTTTTTGTAGACTGACTTGATCTTTGTTGTGATTTTTAACTCTCCCAAACTTGAGAGCCTCATTTTTCTAGGAGGCTACCTCTATCGCAGATTTCTAGCAAAGAGCTTAGACTTCCTCCATGGAGAGATTTCTATTTTGGCTACAAACCTCCTCAATTCAGTGTTCACTCTTGCTAGCTACTCTTGCTATTGATGGATAAAATCTTCCATTTGCTACTTCTGCACATCAACATTTCACATGTGGTGATTTTCTACAATCAAAGTGATATTCTCCTATCAAGTTTGATCCAAGGCCTTTTGGATATTGTGCATAGTGACATCAGCCAAGGACTAATTAAAGATGATTATCTCCTTCATGTCCTTAGCCTTCTTGAGCTTGTCCATAAAATGTTAAAAAGCTTCATCATAGGTTAGTGCAAAGATGAGAAATGTAGGATCAGTAAGGCAAGCTCTTAATTCGACAACCTTCATAGCTAGGAGCTAGTTTTGAGCTTGGGCTATTTAGAGTTGCCCTTCCATGATAATGCATTTGTCTCTTGCTTCTAATAGCTCCAATTTGGTTGCAATGATTGTATTTGAAAGATCAAAAACATCTAGAATCGGGGTCTCGATTCCTACTAATCAGTTTAGAAACTCCTAATGTTGGGTTGCATTTAGTCTATTGCTAACTATTCTTGTGGATGTCTATACATCTTTGAGTGTAGAAATATCTAGTATAAATTTTGTAGGTGCATTCAATTCCTTGGTAATTTTATTAGTAACCACCTCTGATGTTTTCTCCTAACCATGGTGCTACATCTCCAAGAAAGTTATCTTTTCTTCCTCCTTCAGATACACTAAGAATGTAGTGGTATTCTTAGAGATTTTTGGGATATGTTGCTATTGTGAGAGAGAGACCGTTACCTCTCAAGCACTAGGATTTGATCTCATAAGTAGCTGCATTCTTTAGATTAAGAAAATTGGCCTACCTTCCTTCAACTAGATGTTGGTTTAAGCCACTTTTTTGAGGTGACTCATCACTAGGTGATACAAACATGGATCACCATCACTCATAACTAATCATTACTCTTGCTGGTGCAAGAGTTACTCTTAGATCTTGTGCATTCATTTAAGGGCAATGCGAAACTCTAGTGTTTTTTTGTGAGTGGGTGGTAGAGGTGGTGGTTGTTGTTCCACTTCCTTGATTATGATAGGGGTCTTATCTTTTATCATTTCTACCCAAGAGGTAAAAGGAGCACGACCAATTGCATCATTGTCATAACAAACACTTCTTTCCCTTTTGCATAGTTTTTTGATGAGGTAGGAAAAGGGTAGGGCCTTTCTTCCATGTTTATTTTTCTTAAATTTCTTCTCTATCTCTAGATAGTTTAGCTATGGAAGCTTGATAGGGAATTTTTCACTTAGAGTAGCACACACATTGGTGAAAATGTTAGTCACCTTACTTGGCCTCACCATCAGATTGAGGTGATAGGCTACTATCTTGAAATATACATGCTCTACTGGGGTGAGTGAACTAAACTCCTTACTGTCCACTCCATAACATCAATGGGTCCACTCCTTCTTTACCTCTAGGTCTACTTGTGTGGAAATATCTGCCAAATTTGTTCCAATATCTAGCAATCCAAGGGCCTGCACAATGGCCTTTACTAAGTAGGACACCTAAATGTCCTTGATCTTTACAGTGGCTCCCACCTGCCTACCATTCAAAAAAGAAATGTCTCTTCCACATACCATTCCCTACTAGAAGTGATGATTGGCCACATGGAAGAGTTATGCAACTGCATCTTAACTTTTGATGAAGCATGTTCTAAAAATGGTTCAAAGTTCAATTCTTTAAAAACTAAACTTTGATTGTCACGATGCTTGATTTAATCAAGGTAGTCTTAAGTCAATGTGACCTTAATTCTTGGCAGTAGTCTTGGTGCCTCATCTTGACGTGATTATTTAGTTATGGCTACTTCCTTGGAAATCTATCAGATAGATTCCAATTCATGATTCCCCCAAAGAGGTCCTGTCACATGAGTTTCTATTACCTATTCTTAGGCTTTTTCTTACTCCTCTCTTCCAGCTCTAAGTCATTTGTTCATTAGTTGGGATGGTACTCCTTCCTAGAAGCATTTTGGTCTCGATGCCATATGTAATTACAACATGACTAAGGACTAGCACTTATTGTGTAACTTTGAAACATTTGTAATACCTTATCTATTAGGGTAGTTACACATGGTTAAGCTATGATCATGGTCAGGTTGATGATTTTAATATTATTTTATTATTATTTGATTAAATAGGTTACCAGAGTGTGTTGTAAGGGTTTAACTTCCATAGGTTGATTATTTAATATTATTTTATTCATTAAACCCATGGGGGAGTTAGAAAAATTCTAAGAATTTTTTTGTCAAAAACCTAAGTTTTGTGATCCCCATGACATAAAGCGTACCTTTGGAAGTTGCAGGATTGAAGAACAGAGTGAATCAATTAAAAATTTGAAAGTTATAGACTTTGGAAGATTTTGATCTCTTAAAAGATGCAAAAACTCCCCTTATGTTTGAAGAAAATGGCAAAAAATATCTAAGTAGTGGGTACTATATATAGAATTTTTCCCATGTGTTGACTTAGGCCTAGTTGATCTACTCAACTGCACTAATTAGGCATATATAGAATAATTGATGAGGCCTAGTTGATGTGCTCAACTACACTAATTAGGCCTAGTCAATGCACCTATTGACCACCATTGACCAAGTCAAAATTCAAAAAATACAAGGAGTTTTTTTTACCAAATTTGGAATTAAATAAAAGCCCAAGAAGCCAAGAACACCATGAGATACATGAAGAGAACTTGAGATTCCACAAAATATGGAGAATGATTGGAGAAATACCTTTAGGAGCACACAGTAGAATGCAACCAATGGGAAATGCAAAAGATTTGATTGCAAAAATGTCTAAGGATAAGAGACTTAACTATCCCAACTAAGAGCTATGAAAGTGGATCCTCCCCATAGCAGAATTATGCCCTTTTTTCCCTTACATAACCTCATCCCAAGATGTCCATGGGTTCCACAGTTAATTAATGGTTACAAAAAGTTGACCAAATTTGGAAGAATCTACTTAGGAATTCAACATGTCAAACTAAGACATTAAGCAAATAAGGTAAACTAGATATTTTAAGGAGACTAGATATCAAAATGTAGACTAGATAAGGAGGTGTAGATTGCATTTTGATAAGGAAACTTGACTATCTACATAAGTATCTAGCTCATTATTGACCTAATTGGTTGCATAATCACTAAAAATATAAATGACACATACTATCCTGATTAACTACATTAGCATCTAGCTCACTAGCAACTTGACTGATTACATAGTCACCACAAAGATTGTTAGCATTGCTAATCAAGAATATCATTTGAAGAAAAATGATCAAATATCTAATATAATATGAAAGATAACAAAATAATTCCCTATTTGATATGGAGATATATCCAAATCACATGGTGAAGCCAAAGATATTTAAAACCAAGAATGATGTTACCAAAACAAAGGTTCTAAGATGCCAAACAACATGCTAACATTGAAATGTATGTTCTAATGATTAAGTAAAAAATGTAGAAAATTTTCAAAAAGGAATTCCAAGTTCATAAGGTTGTAAAGTACTAAAACATCATTGGTTGCTATTTTTAGAATTTCAAGCATTCTGGGAAGCCCTAAACACAATGTATTTTTTGCTATTTTCATCAATTTCTATTACCTAGAGGCCAAGGGTTGCTTTACAAAAGTTATTTAGTTTTTTAAGATGCATCAAATGATTCATCAAAATTTATCATGACATGTGACAAAGATCACAATTAATGAAGATGGTATCCTTAGGGTCTGCATTAACAAGTTGAGTAACTTTGCCTTCTAGGCCATCATTATCTAGCACTATTTCAAGGGTCAAAATGTGAATTATAAATCAAAACCCTAGTTCTATGGTTGAAAAATGTGTTGAAAAGGAACAAGTTCAAAACATGATCAAACAAGGTCAAAACATTGACTAAAATTCCATGCATGATAAAAACCTCATAAATACATTAGAACTCAAAAATATAAATAAAATAATTAGATTTGGAAACCAGACATTTTTTCAAATAGTTGCTAAACAAATAAATATCAACAAAAATGTATGCACATGAAGTAAAAGTACCAAACCTAATAAAAATGGATCAAAGCATCAAATTACCCTACCTAACATGGCAACATTGTAGTAAGAAGCCTTTGCATGACTATGATCTTCCAAATAGGCTTCAAATTCTAGGCAAAAATGGAGATCAATTATGAAGTCTAAGAAAAACTTGAAACAAGATTTAAAACTAAGCTCTTACCATGTTCCTAATTGATAATGTAAATCTAGATCTAATTATTCTTCAATCTATTAGGGTCTCCCTCTTAAGTTCTATCTCCCAAATGTCAACTATATAATTGGATAATCTCTCATGAAATTATTGTCATGTATTTATGCTTTCAAAGGTGTGGCATGGTTGGGAAAAAAGGGTGATCTAATGGAAAAAATAGAGATAAAAAGAAATTATAATTATAAAAAATATTTATAAAATAATATTCTAACATGGTCTACTGATCTAATATTCCTTAGCAATATTATACTTAATCTATTTGTCCTTAGCAATGTTATTAACCTTGGGACCTATGATGTAATAACATTACCTAACATTGTTCGACACACCAAGAAATTCTATTAGATTCATTGGACCTAAGGTGGAAGACTTCATGACTATGCCTCTAATCAAACATGGCTATCACTTCAATAACTTTAGCTTTACAAATATTGGATATGTGCCTCTAGGATAACATCTATGACTCCAAATGAGGACTAGCAAACAAGTACATAAAGAACCCTATAAACATCATTAGTAGGAGGATAATGAGATATCTATAAGAGGTGCCTTGCCTTTAGACCACTCATGATCTAGTACAAGGTTTAGCATAGCACCATACTTGGACTCTCTAATCTAGGCTACCTACATATCTATGGCCACTATAGAATCAAGCTCCATGTAGTTCTACTAGTGTGAGGATAATATAAGGAGGACTAAGAGTGGGGATAATAGGATGGAGTCCTATTACTAATTAGAACCATCAAGCCAAAGTGGATTTTCTAACACTTGAGTATCATGCATGGATATCTTAGAGTATTTTATTATCCCTAAACCATGGGGAGGATCTAGAGGAAGCTCTACCCTAAGATCTCTCTCATAATCCTTTCCCACACAAAAGAAGCAATTTTCTTAGAAAAAATCCTAGGGTAATCTTTGAAAGTACACTTCTAGTATGGGTTTAAACTCCATCAAATATGAGAAATCACTCAACTCAAATAATGCTAGGCTTGAAGGAATGTACCAACCCCAAGGCCTAATATGTCTTTCCAACCAAGGCCTTGCATGAAACATCAAGAGTTCTTGATGAAACCCTAAAACCATCCCCTCCTCCATGACAAGAGGACTAAGAGCAACCCAAAGAACCAACTTCACTAAGAAATCCCTTAGATCCATTTTCTCATTAGGTCTCAGAGACTTGTCCTCCTACATTGTCCCCATACCTCTTCAAGAGAACATGCTTCTCTTTCATAAGTCTAGTCAAGTCCTTTCCGAATGGCTTTAGGATGTTTATCGATCCTCGAATTTTCTTCCAAATAATGTTCAGAGGTAGATTTCTTTGTTTTGACCTTACCATCCATGCACAAACTAGCACTACTAACTATTTTCATCATGGAACAAAATGCCCCAATATCCATAGCAATGGAGAAGATCAAAATTTTACTTTCAAAACTTCTCCAAGATGTAATTAAGACATCCTAAACACTTACTATCATCTAAATCCATCAAGTATAACTATCATCAAGTTACCTTGCTCAAAGATTAAAGCAGGTGGGGAATGGCTAGGAAAACTTAGCCCAAAGATAGTCCTCTTTCCATATCCTTCATTACAACCTTCATATCCCATCTAGAGGAAGGATCACATGCAATTATCTCTTGAAACATGACCTTCCTACCACAAAACATGGAACAAGCACCATTTTTTAGAAGCTTGAATTAAGGGAAAGCATGTGATGAGGCATCTAATGGTAATTTATATGTTAATTTTAAGCTTGAAATCTAGAAAAGTATTTTTGTGAGCCCTATGTTTGTATTCTAGCATGTTTGGTTGAGGTTGTTAGTTATCTTCACTATATCCTTACCTCTTGCATCACTCTCTAAGTTTTCATGCCCAATTCTAAGTTCTTAGGATGATTCCAGCTTCATTTAGATGTTCCAATATCATCCTAGCAAGTGCATTCACATTCCATCTTACCCTAGATGNGGGGGGGGGGGGGGGGGGGGGGGGGGGGGGGGGGGGGGGGGGTGGCGGTGAAGATGCAGGTATGCTAACTACCTTGTGCCTATGCACCTCCTATGTCTATGTAGGAATGTTGACACACCCCATGCTTAGTCCTGACTAGCCATCCTTAAGTACAGTGTGATCAATATATCTTATATGACATCAATGAGCCTCTGTTAGTACATAAGAACTAAAGAAACCTCTTTGTTTCCATGTGAAAACTATAAATAACTTAGGTGAGTTCTCACATAATAACAAGTTAATACTTAGTCATTTCTTCGATCTTGTAATAATTGGGTTGTGTGAAGAGCTCTTCCTCCCTTGGGCAAGTTAATTTCCTTCCCTTTTTATGTTTGTTTTTAGTCATCACTTTTACAAATGTGGCTAGACTCTATCAAAGTACTACATTGCTTACGTAGCCCAAAACCATTTAGTTGATGTAGAGTTCAATGTTGCACAATAAACAAAGTCTATGATTTTTCCTCATTTTTGCATCATTGATATCTTAAATGTAAAAATTTCAAAAAATAATATAAAACATTAAAACCCTAAAAATAATTTCTCATAAGCTGCAATGACTCAACTTTATCCAAGGAAGTCATAATTGTATAGAATGATCTTGGGCCATCAAGGTTGTAACTACGAGTCATTTTATTGCATTTTGTGTCTGTTGTTACAGATATCCCTTTAGGGATTGCAAAATGTATAAGTATGTATGAACATTGCCCTTATTCCTAATTGGGTTTGTAATGCATGTGTATTTATTATCATTTTGTTCTTTATAACTAAAAAATACATAAAATCATGAAATATAAAATCATAAACAAATTTTCAGTCTCTCTCATCATGGTTACATGGATTTGAATTATATCATATGTATTATAGTATCTTTTATATTTTGTGAACGTAATCCACTAAACATCATCTTCAAAGATTATGATCAGATTGAACGATGATTCAAATGATATATTCTTTATTTCAAAATCGATGGGACTAGTATCATTAGCATCATTTTTATGGAAGACATTCATGAATTTCCTAGAATTACTTGTACAATCTTGATTTTTATTTTTATTCAAACCTATTGTATGTTTCTTAGCATTGTAGGTAGGTTTTGAACATAAGCAAGATGCTAGATGATGCTAAGAGCCCACCAAGAACCTCAATATAAGTACTAAAATGCTTCTATCATACTCAAACATGTGGAGGACTCAACTCTACCACCAATCATCTTGACTTATCATTAGGACAAGCAGGGGAGATGGTGTGATGTTTATGGATGTTTTGCAAAGAAACCAGACATAGCTTTAGTAGCAAATCTCAAGGATACCCTAATGAACATTGAACTATAGAAATTTCATGTCTTATACATGGCTTTGAAGAAAAATTTCAGTAATTATGAGCTCAACCAAGACAAGAGCTTTGAGATCATATGACGAAGGAGGAGCTCCATCATGGCTTTTCATCTAATCACTCAAATAAGGAGCAAGGTAACAAAGAGGACATTAAAGATGAAGGACCATTCCACTAAGAAGGCACATGATTGATGGCTATCAATTCCAATGCAACTCAAACCTATGAGGATGATCTCCTCCTTAAGTTCCAACATCTCTATCTATCAAGCCCATCTGGTGATGATAGTTTCCCCTTGTTCTACTGGGGTGATTAACATGAGCTTAATGAAGTTATTTGCATTCCAAAGGAGTATATTTATAATAGAAAGATTAAAAATATCAATATGGCTAATGTTTCATTATATAAAAGGCATACCAATGATGATCCCTAACTTCATGTGCAAGCATTTGAGAATGCTTTTTATCTACAAGGGATCGTTAGTGATTGATAGAAGTTGCAGTTGTTCCCATGCACCTTCATTGAACAAGTAGAAACATAGTATAAATTCTTGCCACCTAAGTCAATTTAGGAATGGGAAGACATGATTAAAATTTTCTATACCAAATTCCAAACCTATGCTCACATTTCTAGCTTTCTAAAGGAGATGATTAGGTGGAGGCAAGGATCCTATGAATTACTAGACATCATCATGTTAAGGTATCTTAAAACTATCCATCACTATCTGAACCATGGTTTTAGCTAAAAAGAGTAGATAATGTATATTGTGTAAGACCTAAGGTAGGAGATAAGAAAATAAGTAGATATGTATGTAATGGATCAAATACACAAAAAGTCTATGACCCAAATCAAAGTGCTCCTTAACACTATTATTGTCATGGAAGATGAATGTAGAAAAAAATAATCTTCATAAGAGTACAACTATGATTCCATATGAAAAAATGAGGTTAAAATCATTAAAGGTACTACTAAACCTCCTTCTATTATTGAGGCCTTAGCACATTATCAAATCAAAACTCATAAGGCAATGGTAGACTTGGCCCACTAGGTGGACCAAGCTTGGGATGCAATGGATGAGAAAATGACTGCTACCCTCAAGGACATTGAAGGTAGAGTGTTTGAAGAAACAAAAGTGCTTATACCACTTGAATGTAGAAAGAAGTACATGAATAAATTTACAAATAAGCTCTCTTCCTCTAAGGGTATAAAAGAATATTTGAATGAAGCTTCCTCATCCTCCAGTAATGAATATCCTTATGAATATTGCACAAATCCTTATTACTTGCATTGTTGCCTAGTCATGGTCCACATGATTTTTGAAATGGGATAGCTAAGATGCCCTTGAATCCCAAGCTTATTAGGAGGCAAATAAGGAGGACTCCCTTCTATGACCCATTGTACTATATTGGAGGTGTGTACCCACAAGCTATGCAACTATATTAGCAATGGCAAACCCAAAATCCTAGGGGTGTTGCTGCATGAAATTCCTTAATGTAATAATAGATGTCATTTCCTCCAAACCTTTATTCTAGTAACCCTACCTTGCAAGCTTCTCATCATCAACAGTAGCTTCTATTATATGATCCCATGAAAGACGGGATCCCCAATCAATCATAACCAAGGAAAATCAACTTCTATGATATTATCTTCTATGTTGATTTTGCTTCCATATATGCTTCTAGGAAATATTACCAAACTCTTGTTAACCTAGTTTTGAAGGAAATTTTGAGATCCCAAGATAGAAGATTTTTTCATAAACATAGATGGAAGCATGATGGGACTAGGTCTACTCCATCCTCTTCCTCATGTGGAGAGGATAATCCTTCTAGCAAAACAAGAGTATGAATTTAAGAGGTCCCTATATCATTTTCTAAGCATTGTTAGAAAAATGAAATTACTTTAGGAAAGGATTCTTCAAATGTCCCTAGCTATTCAAACATGATGGCATATGATGGTAGTAGCTCTATAACAATTATAATATCTAATACAATCATGCAGGTAATAAAATAAGGCCATCTACTCAAAAAGAAGATTGATCCTGACAATCCCATGGTGGAGATATGAATTAGTGAAAAAGATCATTGCCTAGCCCTATGTGACTCTAGTTTAGGAGTCAATATCATTTCATTACAATAGTACCTTGATTAAGAACTTCCCTCTCTCAAGAGTACTAACATCATATTGGAGCTAGCCAACCAATCTTATACATATCCTGCATAACAAATGAATGACATTATGACCACTTTAGCTGAATGGTAATAACCTATGGATTTATTGGTGATCAAGCCCAAAATAAGGTGGGAGAAAGATTTCCTATCATCATGGAAAAAGTTTAATTAAGCATCACTAATGCTAAGTTTCTTTTCCAAGGTCTCCACCTTGGAATTATTACAAAATATGCAACTAGGAAGACACATTATAAGAGAATCTCATGTGATTCTCCTTAGACTTATGGTAAGCATGATTGCAATTACTATGTCACAAAGTCTCTTTATGCCATGAAAGACATAAATTTCCTTGAAGAACATCTAGCCCATGAAGCTACACATTAATTCTTTAAGAGACTAATTGAGGATCGTGTGCTATCTAATGCTAAATCATCTAATTTGGAAATGAAAAACACATTGAAGGTATCTATAGTGGTACAATATGATTATAAATTCTAGGATACTCTTAATTTGTCCTAGGATATTTCTACACCACTACTTTAACTTAAGCCACTTCATGAAGGCTTGGAGTATTTTTTTTCCTTACAAATGATCATCTTATTATCATTAATTCCTTTTTGAAAATCACTTAAAAAAGACTAAATTGAAAATGATAGCTTTAGAGTGGAAAAGAGCCTGTGTCTAGTTCCACAATAAACTCATAGGAATTAACCCCTTGATTTGTTAGCATTTCATATACATAAACTTGAGTGTTAGAAGTCAACAGATACTAAAATGTAGACTCAATTTGAATATGTAGGATGTGGTAAAAGGTAAAATCATTATCTTCTATGGTCTAGTTTCATTACTCCTATCTCTGATAGTAAGTGGGTCAATCTAACTATAGTCGCATCCAAGAATGGAAATGAATTAAGAATCTGTATCAACTATAGATTGTTGAATGCTACCACCTTTAAGGATCATTTTCCATTACCCTTTATAGACCAAGTATTAGGTGATATCTTTGGCTAGGAGTACTATAGCTTTCTTAATGGGTATTATAATCCCAAGCAAATCAATATAGTGCCAAAGAATCAAGCTAAGAATACCTTCATTTTTCTATGGAGAACCTTCATCTTCAAGTGCATGTTCTTTGGATTATGCAATATGCAAGCCAAATTCCAATAATTGGTAATGTCGATGTTCAAAGATTACATTGGCAAGAGTGTGGAAGTCCTCATGGATGACTTTTTCACTTATGAAAAATTATTCTAGGAATACTTGAACTAGTGCGAAGCTATCTTATCCTAATGCTACCAAGTGAACGTGAAGCTAAATTAAAAAAAAGAGCTAGCTAATTGATGAGTCACAGTCTGCCAAGCCTAGTTATTGGAGCCTTATTATCGAAGCCCTGGTCTAATAGGTCCCGATATCATATCCCTGATATCGGGGCTATGTTAACTAGGCCACGGATACAGGGCCCTGTATACGTAGTCATGTATACACGACCACGTAAACACATCCACCCATGCATCGACGTGGCCCTATTTACACAAAGTCTATTTTTAGCTATAAATAAGCACGCACCCGCTGCACTTAGCATCTTTCTAGTAGTTGTATTGAAGCCCTTGTAGTTTGTTTCTATAGGAGTTAGACTATTTTCCCAAGTACATGCCCATAGTGTGATGCTTGTAATTGTACGACACCTTTATTCGAGTGTGACATAATTGGGTGCACACATGACTAGAAATAAAGATTGAGATTACTTCATCATTGTAGCATTCACTTAGTTTTAATTGTTTAATTTTTATTGTTATTTATTTTTTTCTTAGTTAATATTTATTTACCATCATTTACTGTCCCTCTTGTTAAATGTGGAATGAGTATGACTTAATCACGAGCATTTAAGTGTGACTACTTGGTAACCTAGTAGGATACCTAGGATCTACGCTTGGTAATCCCAGTAATAGTCATGCACGAGGTTCAAGACTTCATTTCCTATTGCTTATTAGTTTAATCAAGATTATTTTCCATTGTCTCTAGGAGTAGCACTAGCTTAGGATCACATCATATGCCTCACTCTGGACTAAACCATACTTGAAAAAGAAAATACTAGTCTAGGTAGGAAGACAATGAACTACGATCAATGTGTAACTATCTAGATACCACAACTAGCCTATCCACGGAGTTCAACCAGATCATGTGTGAACGCTTGTATTCGTATGGTTGAGTGTAGAGGTACCTTGCCACTCATCACTAATGATGATTGAGAGCATCATTCTTGATCATAATGTTTCAAAGAAGGAGATTGGAGTTGATTATGATAAGATCTACATCATCGAGAACATGACATAAACACCCATAATGGTTAAAAAGGTGTGATCTTTCCTAGGCCACACTAATTTTTTTGTTGAAAACTATTCTAGAATAGCTAGGGCCTTATTTAAACTCATGAAGATGTTCTATTCTTGTGGAGCAAGGACTATGAAAATGACTTTTAATATCTAAAGAAAATGTTAATCCAAACCCTCATATTGTAGTATCCTAAGTAGACCCAACCATTCCATATAATGGCATTCACTATGCTAGTTAAAGCATTGTGTGGCCTTAATTAAACTATATCATCATATAAAAAATTGATAAAAATTAATTTTGCACTCCAAAAATTCAAACATTATGTTCTAGGATGTAAAATTTTCATTCACACCAATCATATTACCATATGATTCCTCATGAATAAATTTGATGTCAATCCTTATATGATACGATGGGTGGTTTTCTTGTAGAAATTTAACCTTCATATGATTAATCACAAGGGAGCCCAGAACTTGGTGACAAATCATCTATCATGATTATGAATTGACAATAAGAGATAAGATGTACTTCTTTATGACTTTCTAAATGATTAATTTTTTAAGGTCATTTTTAAATCAAAGAGCGAACATCAATACTCATGATTTGCAAATATCCTTAATTACCTAGTAGCCCAAAAGCTTCCTCTTGGGTGGGACAAATGTAAAATCCAATGACTTTAACACCATGTAAGACTTTACTAATTATCAAAGAGCATCTCTACAAGTGATGTCTTAATGACCTACTAACATGGAATGTTTCTAATAAACGCCAAGGTGATGTCTTGGCTCATCCACACCATGGCATCTATGATGGATACTATGCTAAGAAAGAATTGCAAAAATGCTACTACTTGTGGGCTATTTTTGCCCACCATGTTTCATGGTGCTCAACACTTTATGTGTTACTATGATAAGAGCCAACGTGAGGGAGGTATCTCCTTAAGTATGAAGGAGCTGTAATAGTGGATTTAACCATTAGCCCTTTGACATGTGGGGGATTAACTTTATCAATCCCGTCTCTTCTACCTTTAATGGTAATGAATGCATTATCATACATGTAGATTACTTCACAAAGTGGGTGGAAGCTATTGTCATTAAGAACTACTTATCTATAACTATAGTAAAATTCTTTTGGAACAATGTGCTCCACAAGTTTGGGATCTCAAAAATCTTGATCACCAATAATAGTATGCATTTTATTGGTAAGGTTTTCAATAATTTATTAAAATATTTTGGAGCTAATCATAAGTTAACTTATCCTTATCATTTGTAGGCTAATGGCCAAGTGGAAGTTGCTAACCATGAAATTTTTAGAATACTAAAGAAAATGATTAGTAGGTACAAAAGAGATTGGGCCAACAAGATTAATAAAATCCTTTGGGCCATCGAATGGCATTGAAAAAACTCATTTTACACACTATTTAAGTTGGTTTATGGAAAAGTTCCACAACTTCCTATTGATCTTGAGATGAAAAATTTGGGTAGTATTGTGGATTTTGATATGACCTTAGATTCTTCTCAATGAAAACCACAAAATCACCATGAGGTATAGTGAACTAGAACATTTTTACATCAAGGCATTCCATGATGTGTATAAAAGATAGTTTGATTTAAAACTTGGTGATAAGGTCCTCTATTTTAATCCAGTACACTTGCCCACTTAGGTAAGTTTCAATTTCAATGGGAAGAATTACACATCATCCATACTAGTCACCAATTTGGCACAATACACATCTATCATTCTCACAAGCTAGATAAAATATTTTTGGTTAATGGGCAATAGCTGAAGTATTATAGAGGATATCTTTCTCCTCTGAGGATGCCTAATAATCAATCTTATGTCCTCTACTTAGTGATCTATTAGGTGATAGACATGGATTAGTCATAGGGGAGAATCTTCTATGTCATCCTAATTTTTTATTTTCATTCTACAATTTTTATTGTGTGTCTTAATAAAGTTCATGTGTTTAGTTAGTACTCTTTATATTTTTGAACTTAATGGTCAATCATTTATGATACTTTCTTTTTCTTAAGTGTTTTTGTATTTGTATAGAAAAACTAACTAATGTGCTTTATGACTACTCACCCAATAAGCCAATGATGGATGAATGAGTTGTAGATTTGATGATGATGTGGAAGTGCCAAATGGGTCCAACATGAAGCCTTGGTTGATGAAATGTCCACATAGTAAAATCCATTCACAGATCTTCTATCCATCATTGGTGAACTAGGCTCAAATTCAGCGATGAGTGTGGACTTATATTGCAAGCTATTGAAGTTGATGCTACTAGAATTATGGATAGGTGATGGTTCCATACCATAGGGTGTGAGCTCCAAAAAGTTTGGAAGAATGATTGGAAAGAAAAGGGTATGCCATTGAGGATCCTTATGACCATTGAATGGGTCTAATTAGTATGATTGAACCAATGTGCACATGTTTCATTGCCTAGTCACCTTAGTCACAAGAAATTTGCAATATTGCAAACTTATGCATGGCATGTATTAAGGGATGAATTTTTCTATTATGTAGATTAAAGACTCTAGATAGTCATCCAATGCTCCAATTATTTCCATAACCCTCATGCAACATAAAAAATCCTCTTCTCAAAAAAAAGAAAGAGAAAAAAAGATAAAAGAAAAATGATGAAAAAGAAAAGAAGAAAATTTAAATTATTTTTAGGGGTCAAAATTTGTAAATATTGATCTAAACCATGGCCATATCCATTGTCTCTTGGTCATGGTGTTACAACTTCTATTAGAATTAGGATTGGTAAGCATAGCCACAAGGATCAATGTGAGGATTCTGATATAGTATAATTTGGTGAGCCTACTATGCATACATACATGGATGAAGAAAAACATGTTGTATTGGATTGATTTCATCAATGATTAGACTACAAAACAACAAAAGCTAGATGGCACTAGCAGTGGTAGGTATGACCTTGTACTTAGAAGCAAGACTTGGAGAACTATTTCTATCAAGTGAATGAGTAATGATGATGGGATCTCTCATAGCATGTAGGATGTGCTCATGTACTCAATGAGCTAATTGAATGGTTGGCTGGTGAT
>MNCI01021031.1:104321-155137 GCA_015680685.1 Gnetum montanum | reverse complement strand
ACACACACACACACACACAAAAAGATAGAAAAATATAACGATGTTGTAAAACAAAAATAAGAAAAGTTAACAAAATTTGTAAAACAAAAATTAGAAAGTTAAAGAAATTGTAAAACAAACAAAAAAAATGTGAAAAACACAAACGTTGTAAAACAAAAACGTGTAAAACAAAAACTAAAAAAGAACTGAGAGCCCCATATGATTAGCATAGGTGGCCATCTCCCCCATGACTGAGTTGTGAGGGAGAGATCCGAAAAAGTGAGCAAGGTTGACCATTATCAGAATTGTGGCCTATACTGGCTGTCGCAGATACACGGAAAGGTTTTATCTGTTGTACATTAACCAATAATCGTTTATCTGGGCTATCAGGCTTATATATCATCATGGCCCCCGAAGGGAAGGTAGTATGAATAATGTAAGGTCCTTCCCACAGGGTTTGAAACTTCGTACATTGAGGTACATGCGTGGGGTTCTAGTAAAGAACCGTATCTCCTGGTTTATACCTAAACCTTCGGATCCTCAAGTCATGCCGTTGTTTATTGTGGGCCTTGTGTAACTCATTTAACGACAGTGCAACTAATCGATTTTCATCTAGCACATTTAAGGCGGCTAGTCGTTGCTTTTGTGCTAGGTCGAGATCCAAGTGAAGTTCACAAGCCATGGAGAGTGTACGGCGTTCACTTTGGATAGGTAGTTTTGGAAGTTTTCCGTACACGAGCTCGTAGGGAGAATATCCTGTGGGGAGCTTCCAAGTAGAGCGATACGCCCAAAGAGCGTCATTTAGTTTTGTGCTCCAGTCTCGCCTAAATTTGCTAACTGTCCGCGTTAATATTCTGGTAATCTCCCTATTGGTAACTTCAGCTTGACCATTAGCTTGGGGGTGATAAGGTGTGGTCAGTTTATGCTCAACCCCTAAACGTTGCATCAACTTTCGAAAGGTTGCACCTGTAAAGTGTGTCCCATTATCAGAAATAAGTGCACGAGGCACACCAAACCTGTTAATGATTTGTTGTTGTACAAATCGGGCAGCTGTAGATGATGTACAATCGGTTACAGCAGCTGCTTCGGCCCATTTAGTTAGGTAATCAACAGCAACGATTATATAGGCCTTCCCGTTGGACATTGGTGTAATTGGCCCCATGAAATCAATTCCCCAAATATCGAATGGTTCTAAAGGTTGAATCCACTGCTGTGGACCCTCCATCCTAGTAGTCATCCCCCCATCACGTTGGCATCGCTCACAGGACTGTGCAAACTGATGGGCATCCCGAAATAGCGTTGGCCAGTAATATCCCGCGAGCAGGATTTTAGTGGCTGTGCGTCTCCCAGCATAATGACCTCCACAAGGGCCGTCATGAGCATCCTGGAGAACTCTTAATTGATCTTGATCGGGGACACACCATCGAACTAGGCCATCAGAGCAGACTTTATAAAGTTGCCCCCTAATTTCCATGAAATGTTTGATGTTGTGGAGGAACTGCTGCTTCTTTCTAAAATCTAAGTTCTGTGGCATTTGTTGTGAGGTTAGATAAGTGAGAATGCTACTGTACCAGTTTACGTTCGTGGGTTGGTTATTTATTACACCAGCAAAGAGGGCCTCGTCAGGAAAATGATCAGATACCGTGTATTCGTCCTCTTTGTTGTCCCATCGCAACCGGGATAGGTGATCAGCGACGACATTCTCAGTGCCTTTGCGGTCTACAATAGTTAGATCGAACTCTTGAAGAATTACCAGCCAACGTATGATACGTGGGCTAACTGTTGGCTTATTCATCAGGAACCTAATGGCACTATGGTCTGTGTGGATATATACCTTGTAGCCCAATACATAGTGCCTAAACTTGTCCAGTGCAAACACAACAGCCATTAACTCTTTTTCCGTAGTTGTGTAGTTAAGTTGTGCACCGGTAATACTTTTGCTGGCACAATGAATGTAGTATGGTCGTTTTTGCTCATCTAATTGTGTCAGTACAGCTCCTAAAGCATAATTGGATGCGTCAGTCATTATGTGGAATGGTCTAGACCAATCGGGTGCTTGTAGGATGGGGGTTTCTACAAGCCTCTGTTTAAGAGCTTGGAATGCTTGCTCACATTCCCTGGTCCACTCAAATGGCGCATCTTTCTTCGTTAATTCTACCAACGGCTTGGCAACCTTCGAGAAGTTCGTGATAAACCTCCTGTAGTAGCCAGTATGTCCAAGGAATGATCTTACATCTTTAACGGTTTCAGGTTGTCGAGTGATTCCCTGGATGACTTTAATCTTTTCGGGGTCCACCTCGATTCCTGACTGTGAAATTTTGTGCCCCAACACTATGCCCTCTTTAACCATCAAATGGCTCTTTTGCCAGTTGAGCTTGAGGTTGGTTTCGACGCATCGTTTCAAGACCTGCTCTAACCGATCGAGAGCTTGGTCAAAGCTCGTTCCATAGGTGGAGAAGTCGTCCATGAAGAATTCTACTCCATTACCTATTTGTTGCTGAAAGATACTTAGAACTAATCGTTGGAAGGTGGCAGGTGCATTACATAAGCCGAAAGGCATTTGCTTATATGCGAACGTTCCCCAAGGACTGGTGAACGTTGTTTTGGCTTGGTCTTCTGGTGCAATGCGTATTTGGTTGTACCCGCTATATCTATCCAGAAAACTATAGTAGCGATGCCCTGCGATAATATCTAAGACTTGATCCACAAATGGTAGTGGAAAGTGGTCTTTGAATGTTGCCATATTTAACAGTCTAAAATCTATACAAACCCTCCATTTACCTCCCTTTTTCGGTACAATGACAAGAGGGCTAACCCATTCGCTGTCAGCGATGGGGTAAATGAACCCGGCTTTGAGAAGCTGTTCAAGTTCTTCCTTAACAATTTGCTTTAGTTTTGGGTTCAGTCGCCTCTGGGGTTGTTTGCGAGGTTTCATAGAAGAATCAGTATAAATCCTATGTTGGCATATCCGAGGGTCTATTCCAGTTATTTCAGGATACGACCAAGCGAAGGCGATAGACCACTTGTTTATCACCTTTAGTAAATTTTCTTTTTGTGTGGGTATGAGCTTTGCGTTAATGATCACTGGTTTCCCATTGTTGAGGGTCACGTATTCCAGACCAATGGGTAACGATTTTAATTCTAGGGGTTCTTGTTTAAATTCTTCAGGAATTTCCAACTTCCCCCAATTAATGTCTTCAGAGTTAAGGGCTGGAAGTTGACAACGAACTTGCTCCAATAGGTCTGTGCTTTCAAGGTAAGCATTAGTTATTCCCTCAGTTAGTTCCATGCAGGTAGTTGGTTTGTCGTCTTTATCAGCTATCAGCCACTGGGCGTCTTCTTGTTGTGTGGCTGTTGCATATAGGCACTTTTGTATATTAATATCCTGTGCACACCGATTGCATGCAGGTAGTGTTAGACTTTGCATTACCCATGACTTCTGCACGCAATGACACCCTGTGTCACTATATGCGATGCATGGAACTCTCTTCCTCTCAGTTTTCCCATATGTATTTGTCTTTGATATTTCTAGGGAAAGATTACGAATTCCTAAGCGAGCGTCGATTGTGTTTAACCATGCCCTTACCATGATAATTGGGAAATCCCCTTTGTCATTATTGATTTCAATCACCAGGAAGTCAGCTGGGTATGACCATCCACCTACAGTTGTAATAATGTCTTCAACCTACCCCAGAGGGATGGTGATGGACTGGTCAGCCAGCTCAAGGCGAACATTGCTCTTCTTAAGTGGAGGGAGGTTCCAGGTCTTGTATAATTGTTGTGAGATTAAGTTAACCCCAGAACCTGAATCAAGGAGAGCCTTATGTGGTTCATTCCCAGCGACTTGAAGGTAAACTAGGGGGACTCCTGGATCTGATAATTTCTTGGGAAGGTGACCAACTTTGATCCATTCAGTTATCGTATGTGTTAGCATAACTGTGTGCATCGGACGTGATTTTGCGGCTGGAAGATTTCGCGAACCCGCATTAGGAGTACAAGCATTAGGAGACTCAAATGCTTGTGAGGGCAACGGCGTAGTCGGATTGTTGGTCCTAAGGAAAGATCTTTTGGTTGGACACTTGTTAGAACCAATCGGGGCTGAAGGTTTAGGTGCCCTCGCAATGTTGGGTTGTTGCAGCTGAGTAGGGATTACCCTGGGTTTTGTTGGAGCAGCTGGTGGTGCAACCTTAGGTGCAAGAGGTGCAGATGTACATGGAGGATGTCGCGGGTACGGAACATTTCTTGAAGGAGGGGGAGTCCGAAAACATTCCTGAATGTGGTAGTACCCTGGAGGGCTCATGTAACTCGTAAAGTTACTTGGACAAACCGGCTGCTGCACATAATGACCATAAGGATCAGGCTGCTGGTAAGGGTACTGATGTGCTGGCGGTGGCATCCCCCATGACTGTGGGTATTGCCACTGCTGATGTTGTCCAATGGGCTGTGGAGGCGTTCCACTTGGATAATACGTCAAGGGTTGGTGGAACTGCCTCGGGTTACCTTGTGGATAAGGTAACCTTCTGGGTGTTTGCCGTTGATTAAGTCTTGGATTTAATGCATACACCCCAGACTCCTGCAGATGTGAGATGATTGGACAACATCCCTTAGGATGGTCATAGTAGCAGACCTCACATCCACCGTCATTGTCTGAATCAGAATTTTCAGCCTCATCGGAGTTAGAGATTTTTCCCTTACCCTTGTTATGTGCAGGGTTAAAGTTTCTCCGCATGTTCTTGCTTTTATCACTACTTTGCTCATCCTTAGACTCTTCTACGATTTTCAAAACTGTTTCTATTCGTGAGTCTAAGGAATCCCACATTTGGTCTACCTTAGCCGATACCTCCGTTGTTAACTTTTGGATCGGCACGGTTTTCCTGTTCACCAACTCTTCGAGTGGTGACTCATCCTCCTCATCACAGAATTTCACTCCCTTCTTGCGAAGGGAGGGATCGCGGTTGTATTCCTCCGCACTTTCTCTTTTCCGTAGCTCACCCTCTTCTTGTGCTACTTGTTCCAACAATACTTCAACTTCATGGGCTCTTAGTTGGGAGAGTCTCCCTTGGGCGTAAGTCCCAAGAGTTCTTCTCGTTTCATTTCGTAGCCCATCCACGAGGTGGCGAAGTTGATCCCGCTTAGCGTACCCATGGCCCGGGCAACGATGTAGCAATGTGTAGTAACGGGCCATGGCAGCATCCAAGGATTCATGAGCTCCTTGTTTCCAGCCTTGGATCTGCTTACGCAAGTTAGACACTCTGGAGTACGTTTGATATTTGTTGTTGAACAATTCGAGCATCGTACTCCACCTCCTGATGGTTTCCGGTTCTAAGGACCGGTACCAGCTTTCCGCTTCTTTAGTGAGTGTCCTTGGGAACAACTTGAGTTTCTGCCACTCATTGTCTATGTTCTGCAAGGCACAGGCGTCGTGGAATGCCTGTAAATGATGTTGAGGATCAGCGTTGTATCCCCCTTCAAAACGTGGGATATTATTTATATCCAAACGCTTGATCCTACTGTCTTTCAAATGCCTTGTGGGAATCCTAACTGCCTCTCTAATGTCAAGCATACTTCGGGTTGCGAATAGGGGTTCGTCATGATCATCTCTTTCATGACGTCTGTGATGTCTACGTTGTGGTTCCCTATTCTCCCTACGTCCTTGTCCTTGTCCTAACTCCTCTCGACCTTCTTGTCGAGGCATTTCATCTCTTCTACCTTTACTTTCCGCGTTATGCTCATGGTGGCTGCGCCCAGATGTGGAAGGAGAGGGTGAATGATGTGATGAAGGGGAAGAAGAAGGGGATCCATCACCATGGTGATGTTTCTTGCCTTCTCTTCGGCTGCTTCGGCCCCGATCGTTGTGACGATCTGCATGTCTGTCATTAGTGTGAGTGATTGTTCCTGCCGTGAACAGCTTGTGCTCACGGGGATCAGAGCCTGGAATGTGTATCGTTGATCTAAGGCCCTGATGCCTAACCTCTTCACCAGAGTGAGGAGGAGGAACATCATTTTCTAAGAAACCCGTTGTGAGGGGTTCCTCGTCTCCTATTTCACTAATGACGTGGGAAACCTTGCCCTTCAGTAGTGAATGTTGGCTCTCCTGCCTTGCATCCCGAATACGTTGGGCTTTTGTGGGACGATAATCCCTCAGAGTGTAATCATCCGCAACGTATTCAGTAATCAGCTCTTGCATGCCATACCGTACCAAGGCACGGAAAAGCATGTTGGAAGCAGAGCGATCTGGGGGTAACACAATGTTACCTTGCATGTCTCTCCACCGCAGTTGCTCATCTTGATGGAAAACAAAGGTAAAATCTGGCACATACTCATCGGGATGAGTATATGTGACCTTAGCCTGTTGAGGACATGGTTGATTGCGGTTATGTGTATGATGCTGACTTTCTCCTGTATTGTCCTTAGGTGAGTTGATTTCGTGAGAAGAAGCCATTTTTATTGGTGTGCAACTTCACCGTTATTTATTGTTCTTTATTAACTGATTAACCCTAAGGTTCGTTTTAAGCTCACAACGATGTGAGTGATATCCCTTATGTTAAATTGGCGAAAAAACACTTAGTCCCCGGCAACGGCGCCAATGATGAGTGGCGAGGTACCCCTACACTCCACCATACGAATACGAGCGTACACGCGCGATCCGGTCGAACTCCGCAGACTAAATGCCTTAACGCCACAAGAAACACTTGGGGTTAATCGTTCGTTGTCTTCCCAGGCTTGCTTGTATGTGTCACGGTGTATGGTTAAGCAAGTCTGAGGTATGTGATTTTTTTGGTATTTTCGGCTTATCTTCTATGCTACCAGGAGAAAGGGTTGAGAAACTAAGCTAACTCTAACTAAGGTCTAAGTCTAAATTAACTAGCGTCAGCATCCGTTCCCACTTACCGGACACACCCTGAACTATGCAACTGCAGCTTACCAAACGCTAATCGTTACTGGGATCGCCACACGTAACGCAAGTGCTCGAAGTGGTCGTACTGAGGCACCTATTTAGCCTACGTGTGATAAGCAGCCGATTCCTTAGCCAGCCGTACACACCCGTGGGTGCTCGTAACTAAGTCGTACTTATCACACGATCTAGCCTAGCAATGAGCAGCCGATTCCTCAACTAGCCGTACACATTAGACCCGGGAGTTACCAAGCGCAGAATCCTGGAATACGCTACTGGGTTACCAAGCATCCAATGCTCGTAATTGAGTCGTACTCATGCATTGCGTCAAGCAGCCGATTCCTTGACTAGCCGTACACGTCCGTAGACGCTCGTAATCAAGTCGTACTTGAACGCACTAGGAAAGCAGGAAATAAAGCAATAAATGAAACCACGTGCTGCAAGGTTTATCCAAACAAGTTCGTCTTTATTGCCGTACACAACTTGGGTTCAGGTTACAAGCTGCTCGAATAAAGAGCCGTTCACTCTAGGACTCCTACTGCGGGCACATGGGGAAAAATTCTAACTCTGGAGTGATCAATCTGCCAGAGCTTCGCTACACTAGCCAGGATTGGGGAATAAGGGGAGTGCCGCCTCTTATTTATAGAAATGGCGGTGCGACGCGATATCGCGTACGCGATATCGCGGCCTAGTGTAAACCGCATCTCATCAGCTGGGGATTTGGTGATGTTACTTTCCTTCTCCCTCTCTCTAGTCCATCATGCATTCTCCATTCATTCCATTTCATATCTTATCCATTGTTGTATGTGGCAAGAAGTCAACCAAGAAAAGCAGATGATAAGTTTACCCATCCAAGTGGAAAGGCTTCTGTTGGACACTAATGAATTATTGGTTGTTGCGAATACACAAGTTTTGAAGTAGATTTATTCCAATGATTAATCACCTTCAACTATTAAATTCAAATATTATGAAAAGATAATAACTTTCACTAGAAAATAATAAAACAAGCTATCTTCAATTATTCAATTACAAGATTACAATAGGTTCTCAAAACCCATAAACATCCAAAATATTTCACACTTAAATGATATTGTAGAGCATGAGGGTCTACAATCACTTAATGGTTGTTCTTAATGTAAGACATAAGTAATAGAAAATCTCTTCCATAACCTAGAATTAAGATCTTGACTCACAAGTAAGACACAGAATATAATACACATGCCAACATCACAAGTTGATCTTGGAGCTACAATCACCAATCAAAATCACTCAATGTTCTTACACATCCTCTCTTGCTAAGTCCTCCATACTCATGAGCTTTCTTTCTCACTTATGATACAAAAAATTATGAATTACATCAATATTTATGGACAATAAGAAGAAAAGAAACCTAGAAACCTTTCCTCAACTCAAATTGAGGTTCTTCTATTATTTCCATGGTCTTATCACCTTTTCTTTAGTTATTTTCATCTTTCTCAAACTTATTTTGACTATTTTCTAAATTATGATCAGAGATTTTGGAAGTTTCCCTAGCCATATTGGACATATCTAACCTTGTTATATCATCTCCTAGGAAACACAACTTTTGGTAAAGGCATCTTTTTTTTTTTTGGAGATGTCTACTTCGTGGCCAAGACATCTTCTCCTTGGTAAGAGGTCTAGCCCACAACATTCCTAGTTTGAGGAGACATCTCCTCTTAGGATGAGATTTCTCCTCTAAATTCAAGACATCTCTTGCACCATTCTGGCTCCTAGATAAGATGTCTCCTTAACCTTTAAGATGTCTTCATAGAGCCTAAAACCTACAAAACATTCACATAGGGAAGAACAAAGGGGATCAAAAGAGGTGTTTCCACACCAAGTGTCTCATCAATAGGTTTTACAAGAGTAAGAGAGGTAGGAGCCTATCATGGAAAGGACTCCCTTATTAATCCTTGGTGGCATAGCATTGTAAGTGAGTGAGCTCAAGCTCAACTCCTAGGATGGGGATGGTTACAAGGCATAAGGCACTCAATTGGTATTTTTCATGTGGTGTTGTAACTCAATGAGCATAATGATTTAACCAGGACTATCTTCTTCCACTTTTATTTTCTACCTACGTGTTTGATTATGTCAATTTTCCTTGGTGTTAATGTCATAATTTTTTAGACCCCTTTCGGCTTCTTGTTTTCCATGTTTCCACCTATGTTATATTGATGTTCTCTAGTGCATGTCATTTGTTAATGTTATCTAAGGCTAGTATCTCAAAACTTAGTCATGGGGGAGAGGCACCATTAGGTAGATTCTTAGCATGTGGATGCAAAGTGTTCTACATGTTTTCTTTGGAGATTATACTTACTATTATTTTTGTGCATGATTTTCTTATGGTGGTTTAATGCTTAAGGATTTCACTAATTTTTATTTTCACTGTTGTCCAACATGTATTGGCAAGTGCACTCTTACGCCAATGAAGATAACATCATTTAGTACCACATGGAGAACACTTGCTTGATCCATAATCTAAAATCCTCCCTTGAAAGGAAGATTCGAAAATGAAGGGGTTACATTTTAAAATTGCAAGTGTGGAACATGCATAATAATCAATGGATGAATACAAACCAAAGGATGTATCAAGGATCATTCATTACACCTGAGATATTTCTAGTCACATATATATGCCAAGGTGCTCTTATTGGCAACCATCATCCCTTGTCCTCTCTCTTCTCAAAGTGGTAGTTTTGTAATATGTTCTATTATTTACCTTTTGGTATGTCAAAACCTTAAGGAAAATGGAGAATAATGGATGTTTGTGTGGTGTTGTATTTACAAGACAAGATTATGGACAAGCAATTCATAGAGCTTTAGCAACAATGAAGATTAAGATAAGGACTTCATAATAGGCATGGAAAAGGACCTCATAAGCAAATTAGCATCAAGAGCAAAGGACTAAAGGACTCACAAGCAAAGTCAAGATCACAAGGACTCAAGGGATCATGGACGAATACAAAGATTTCAAGCTAAATCTATCTATTTGTGTTGATTTTTGTTAAGGAAGATTCTTGGCTATTTTGGCATGTTTCAAAGTATTTTTGGCTCATTTAGTTGAGTCAAGGAGGTTATAAGGTCTATAGGGACTTGTTTAAAGGCATCCAAAAGCTTCTAGCATTAAACGAGTAGTTTCATTTTTGGCCCCTATAGAAGAGACGTCTTTCCAAAGGTATCTTTCTAAAACATTTGACATCTTCCTTGTGAAGATGTCTTCCTTGTGGAGAAGATGTCTCTCCAAAATGGAAGTCTAATATAGAAAGATGTCTTTATCTCAAAGAAGATGTCTCTAGTGATCATTAGATAGCCATTACATGAATTCTAAAGTGAATTTGGAAACATCTAAACTATAAGAATACTTCATTCTCTTTGAAAATGTGTAAGCTTGGAAAATGATCAAGTGTCAACATCAAGAAATCATTGTTTACATCATCTTGTTATTCTTGTACTTCATTGTATTATCTTTTGTATTATTGTAAGTGGTCAAAGTATGTTATACTTCAAAGTACAAGGATCAACAAAATTAGTTGCATCCTCTCCTTGTAATTTTTGTTTTTCTTTTATTGCTTTTTAGGATTAATGTACTTATTATGAGAAGGCATCGTTCTTGAGCTTGTAGGGATCTTATGAGATTAAGTGTTGGTGTACTACCACAACATTCTAGAGTAGAGCTCAAGTTGTAAAGGTTGTAGGATCCTAGAAACTACATTCTAAGCTTGTTGGGATCTTGCGGGATTGAGTGGTTGGTGTAGTGTCACAACACTCTTGAGTGAAGCTTAGAGATTATACAAGGTGTGGTGCCCTTCAAACCACTTTTGAGCTTGTTGAGACCTTGCAGGTTGATAGTTTTTGTAGCAATGAAACTCTTTTTAGTAGAGCTCAAACTTTGTAAAGGTTTTGGTGCCCTCTAAAGTACATTTTTAAAGGAACAAAGTTTAAAGGTGTGCAAGCAATCTACCCTCTGAGTGTGGACTACCCAAGTTCAAGAATTGTGTTAAAATTGGTTATGTCATTTATGTTGGAAAATATTTTATTTGAAGAGCTTATTCATCTCCTTCCCCTTCCCCACCCCACCCCACCCCCACCCCACCCCCCACCCCCCCTCCCAGCCCTCCCGTCATCTAAGTTCAACAATCCTCATGTGATATCAGAGTCTGGTACTCTTGCACTCCACATCGATCTCCAAGAGTGAACATGGAAGGGGCAATCAACATCAAACACATCTAAACAAAGAGACTAATATGCTTAAACAATTATTGTTCTCAATTCCTATATCACATATGCTATAAAAGTAAGTCTCTTATTCCCTCCCTTACATTTAGAAATAAAAGAAACTTTTCTTGTAATGTTGATAAAACTCATAATAATCTAAATGATGTTTCCTTTGAAGAAAGGTATGGGATATTTTTCCATGAAGTTCTTTCTTTTTAAAATTTACAAATTGAGATAAAAGATGCTTTACATGCCAAGGAAATTAAAATTAAAATTCTTAATGATGAAATTTTTTTATCTCGAAAATAAGAACTAAGACCTTAAGGCTAAGATTCAAAAACTAACTAATGTGATTGAGCATATGAGTAAGAGCTTCAAAGGTAAGGAAAGAGGTAAAAAAAATTTTAAGTTCTAATTTTGATTCATCTTTAATAGAATGCTTGGTATGTGGTGAAAGAGGCCATGTGATCTCTAAATGTCCTAGTAATGATAGGTTATAGAGAAAGGATAGAAATAATGAAGCGATGAGAAAGACCAACGTCTACTCAAGTTGGGATGATGAAGAGCAAAGTGAAGAAGATGTAAAGGGTTCACATCTCATTTATATGCTCTCATTGATTATGACATTGACACCTCAAATGATGAGCATAATGAGGATAAGAGGTTTTATTTATTGTATAATGAGCTTTTAAATTTTTAAAATCTTTGCACAAATTTGAACAAGCAAGTAAAAACTAAGGATCAAGATACTTCTTCATTTAATTTAATAATTTCTGACCTCACAAAAGAAATCTCAGAACTTAAGGTTAAGAATAAAGAGCTAACCCAATCTTATGAGTAGATCAAGGAAGAACTTGAGAATGTGAAACTTGTGAATGAAAGGCTAGTCAAGGAAAAAGAGTCCCTTCAGATGGTTCTTAGACAAGGAAGAAGTCCACATGATAAAAGTGGGCTAGGATGTTGTACACAAGAAGAAGCATCTACACCAACTCTATCTCAACATAAAGCTATATCAACGAATGAATAATCAATGGGAACTACATCCCAATCAAAAGTAGCTCCAAACCAATCAAAAGCACCACAAAGGTTTCATCATTGTAATTACTTCTACTACAATAGGAAGATTAGATGTTATTATTGTCATAAATTTGGACAAAAACAATGGGAGTGAAATTTAAAATATTATCACATGATCACTTGATCATATCATAGGACGCCTTGGTCTTATTCAGATGTGCCTAAAAAGGATTTTTCATAGGGTAAAAATGATAGGCAAACAAATCAGAGAGAAGTCAAGAAAGATTGGACAACTCAAAAGAATGAGGGAATTTAAAAAGTTTTGAGAATAAAGAGGAAAAAACCTAATAATGAGAAGACACTTCTAAGTAATTTGTGAAACAAATACAAGCTTTGAAAATTAAAGAAGTCTGTGCAAGAAGAAAAACCTCAAGAGAGGAATCTCAATCTCTAGCACTCTAGGCACCTTAATTCTCAGTTGCAAGTAAGGTAAGTGATGAGTCATGTCCTGACATGCTCCGATATTAGATACCCAATATCGAAGCCTCGATATTGGATACACAAGATTGGAGCCCATGATGTGTTATCGAATATCCAATATCGTAGGGCATATGCTAGCCTATAAATATAGTGCTCAAGCTTATAATTTCCATATTAATCTTTGTCATCATTAGCACAGCTCTTGTAGTTTGTTTTTTCTAGAGTTAGAATATTTTCAGAGTGCCCACAGAAAGAGTGTGAGTGTGTACAGGTCTTTGTTCAAACATTGATGTACCTAAACATAGCAATGTAATGAGAATAAAAACAGACATCATCCTTGCAACACTAAGAATAGATGAATGTTTCCTTGATGCATTTAATATTCATGCACTTAATGCACTTTAATTAAGTAATTAATTTCCAGTTGTTAATGAACATAAGCACAACCACCTTGAGCATATGTGTAGCACTTGGTAACCTAGAAATGCTTAACGTTTGGTAACCCAACAAGGCTATATGTGTTCAAGATGTATCCATGAAAATGGAACAAGTACTTGTGTTAGGCTAGCTAGGCAATAAATAAATTAGATCCTAAATTACTCTACCTTTCATTATTGTTGTAGGTTATTAAACTTACAAAACACAAAATGATAAAAATCACATGCCTCAATTGCACTTAATCATATACTTGTACTTCACAAGTGGAACTAAGAAAACAACAAACAGTCTCAATGCCCATTTCACTTCCTAGAGGAATTAGTGCACTAGAGAACTATAGGTCCACAAAATTTGATCAGATCACGCATGAACGTCTTAGTGATTCATATGGTTGGGCATAAGTGTACCTCACCACTCATCATTGGCATTGTTGCCAGGGACCTTTTGGTTATTTCATGTGCTATCTTGGACCTATTAAAAAATTATTCAAATCATTAAAATGAACCTTAGAGTCACATCACATCTTAAGATTACTACAAAAATTTTAAGAAGCACACTACATTTTTATTTTTCTAACATAAAATGTCTTCTCCTCATAGGAGCTATTCTCCACCCAAGTCTGACGAAGTACGTCTACCGGTGCCTCAACAATATCAAGTGGTATATGCTTACCCTAATGAGTATGTACCAAATTTCACCTTCATCCTACACCAAGATGAATAGCTGTGATGGCGTGACATGGAGGGCAACATTATGTTGCGACTTGACCGATTCGTTTCTACAATGCTCTAATAAATGCTTATATGATGAGGTCTCCAAAAACTTCATGCTAAGTATGTTCTGCAAGATAGTGATGCTAGGGAATACCATCCCAATGAGGCACAACATCTCAGAGATCGCCAATTAGAACAACATCATGAATCTATGAAAGGAAAATGATTTAATGATTCTTCATTCCTGCTATACTAAAAAGATGGTGAAGAGCCCATCTTTGGGGGTTTTCCATTTAGTAAAATTCTTATCTTTGACTTCAATGAAGGAGGTTAAAACCAAAACCTGCAGTCAACAATTCACAATCCTAGTTCTAGTAAGAATGGATCCAATAACAAAGAAGGATCTAAAGAGGGCAGGCCAAGGCAGGGACATGAACAAGAAACAAAATTGTGATCATGGTTGTAATCACCAAAGAGGTAGTAGCAAGCACCATGATGGTCCTAGTGCTTCCTCTTCACCTTTTTCATCATCCTCTTCATCTTTTGGCTCTAAGCACAACCATAGGAGGCATGACCATGATGAAGGTGACCAATGGGACTAAAATGATCAGAGGGACTATCAAGCAAGGCAAAACTAGGGGTGCAAGCATTCAAGAGAGACATAATGCCAAGAATGAAGGGGTAGTAGATGGATCACAACCACCAAAATCAAGGCCTCAATGAGCCTTTGCTTACTACTCAAATCATGCTAAACATTGCAAAGGTGGTATGAATTCCAACAAGGCATGTAAAGGATAGTCATATCAAAAGACTATATATAAAAAATATCCCTAGGTTTGAAGGGGGATATAACTGAAATCCACAAAACCATCTCTAAGCTTTCCAAGATGCATGTGCCTTGCAAAACATAGAGAATGAATGGAAAAAACTTAAGTTATTCTAACAAACATTCATTAAAGAAGCAAAAAACTAGTACTAGTCCTTAGAACCAGAATCTATCAGATGATGGAGTATAATGCATGAATTTTTTAATGATAAATATCAAACATACTCAAAAGTGTCCAACTTGAGAAGGTAGATCCAAGGATGGAAACAAGAAACACACAAACCCTTAGATGCCACCACCATTCAATACTATTCATTAATGCACAAATTTCTTGGCCATGGCTATTTTCAATTGGATCAACTTCACAACATTCTAGATGGGCATCGATCTAAATCAAGGAGAACCCTTGGCATCTATGCCCAAGGACAACTATCAAAGTTAAGCGCCCATTAGATCCAAAGATTGATTAAGCAAGTAGCTAAAGAGGAAGGTGAATTGCAAAAATGAAAAAGTGTAGAAGAATATAACCATGAGCCTTCCATTTGAAAGAGGGAGGTTCAATTTTGTAGTAGTGAGGAAGAATCAACACTTGATGAGGTGGTGAATAGGAAGCCTTGCAGCTTCAAAAATTTCAATCTAAAATTACAACCAAGGTTGATCAGTTATGGGACTCCATGGATACAAATTTCAAGCTATCTTAAAAATTTCTAAAAAGTCCAAAGAATGAGATAGTAATCATGAGTGCAGGAGGCGCAAGGAAGTTGAACTTGCCTATTAAAAAGGTAAGGGAAAGATTACTATAATAGAAGAAGTTGTGGAGAGTGAATTAGATGATGATGGTGGGTGTGACATCTACTACTATGAACATCCTAAGGGATGTTGCCCCATAGTGTCACACTTATAGGAGTCTAGGATGTATGCTTTGAATCCATGACTAACACAAAGGTAGACACCTAGAAGATTACCTTATCCTCAAGGTAACTCCAAGCAGTTCCACTAGCAACAATAATATTATCCAAGTGGAACTCCACAACAACCATATGAGCAATATCAATTGTGGTAGCAACCACAATCATGGATGCTGGCACCACCAAGTTAGCAATACCCTTACCAAAAACATGATCCATAATGGATATTACATTCAGCAACCCTTGTCTCCACGTGTCTCCTTCAATCATGTTTCTACTTTCCAATCTCACTATCACCCTTATGATTATTATCAAACTCATTCTCCACGTGTAAGAAGGGTACTAACTTTTACCCTTATCCTCCTCCTATTCTTACACATCTTCCTCCTCCAACCACATAGCTACCACTTGTTCCACCTATGCAAGGTGAACTCCTAGCTTAACTGCAACAATGCAACACTACCATGGCCATTAATACACAACTGGTCCATCAACTAAGTGGTCTAGATACTTGATCAAAGAAAAGACCTTTCTTTTGACCACATAGTCTGCCAATTCCCTCAAACACACCTACAGTTGACAACCCTATTCCTTTGCCTTCCTCTGTATCAAATACCTTCAAGTACCCTTCAAACCAAACATTGCCCAAGATACATACTATGATGCTTACTTGCACCATATCTAATTATATCCATGCTAGAAACTTTCCCAAGAAGTTAGTAGATCCTGGGAGTCATCTGATCTATTTACAGATTGCTAGGAATGAACCATGCAAAGCTCTTCTTGACTCAAGTTCTAATGTCAATCTAATATCTCATGAGATGTATACTACCTGGAACCTACCTTCTTTAAAGAAGAGCAATATCAAATTAGAATTAGCAAGCCAGTCCATCACTATTCCATTGAGATTAGTTGAAGACATTGTGACCACTATCTATGATTGGTCTTATCCTGCTAATTTCCTAGTGATCAAAGTGGAGAACTGCAAAAGAGACTTCCTAATCATCATGCGAAGGTCATGGCTAAGCACCATTGATTCAAGGATGGGCATTAGAGATCTTTCCCTAGAAATATCCAAAGAAAATGCATTTAAAAATGTTGAGAGGAAGCAAGTTCCATGCATCATGTACAACAATATAGGATGTAATTGTGTGCAGAAACTTTGGGTAGTGAAATAAGAATCTATCTCTACATCCAAGTAGTGTGCATTAGAAGCAAAAATTCCAAGGTATCTATATGGAGTAGGCACAAAATAGGAGGGCACGTGGTGGCTAACCACTAATTTTGAGAGTAGCATACTTTGTATGGAACCAACTAAGATCTTGACATGCACATACATCACAAGCATGGATGAACTAGAGTAAGTTCATCACCAACTCTCTGATGATGCAAATGATGATAGCTATTGGGAAGAGTTGAAAATTCCTAAAAATTTCAAGCAAGAGCCCCTTAAGCTAAAACTTCTATTGGCTAGCATGAAATATATATTTTTGAAGAATGGAAAGCTGATCATAATCAATGCAAATCTTGCTCTAGAATAAAAAAAGATGCTATTGAATGTGATTGAAAAATGGTCAACAACTTTTGCCTAGTCATATCCTAAACTCACAAGCAAGATATGCTAGCATTGCATGTACACTAATTCAGCCATGAAGCCAAAGAGATAGCCATCGAGGTGATTGAACTCCAAACTAAAGTATATCATCAAATAATAATTCAAACAACTCCTCAAGGTAGGGTTCATTTATCCCATTGTGGATAGCAAGTGGGTTAGTCTACTCATGATTGTGCCAAAGAAAGCTAACAAGTGGTATGTCTACATTGATTTTTAGCTACTAAATATGGTAAGATTCAAGGATCATTTTTTGTTGCCATTTGTTGATCAAGTGTTAGACACAATATCTAGGCAATGCTACTATATTTTTTTGGATGGTTATAGTGGCTATAAGCAAATCTAGATCATGATTGAAGACCAAGCCAAAACAACATTCACAAGTCCTTGGGGAACCTTTGCATATCACAAGATGCCTTTTGGTCTGTGCAATGCTCCTACAACATTTCAATGCCTAGTCTTAAGCATTTTTCAACCAAAAATTGATAGTGGTGTGAAAGTCTTCATGGATGACTTCTCCACATATGGAGCTACATTTGAGCAAGCCTTGGACCACCTTGAGCAAGTACTAAAATAATGTGTTGAGACAAACCTCAAGCTCAAAAGAGTCATCTAATGATCTAGGAAGGCATTGTATTAGGATACAAAATATCACAAGTAGGAATTGAGGTTAACCTTGAAAAAATAAGGGTCATCCAAGGAATAACCCACCAACTAAAAACTATCAAAGATGTTCAATCATTCTATGGACATACTAGCTACTACCAGTAATTCATAGAGAATTTCTTTAAGATCACAAAACCATTGGTGGAGCTAACAAAGAAAGATGATCCATTTTTCTAGACCATGGAATGTGAATAAGCATTCCAATAGCTAAAAGAGAAACTTGTAGAAACTCCAATCCTACAAGCACCCAACTAGTCTAGACCATTTCATGTTATGATAGATGCATCAAATTATGCCTTGGGAGCTATGCTTATGTAGATGGATGATAAGAAACATCCATGTTACATCCACCATGCTAGCTGAAGCATTGTGGGTGCACAACTAAACTACACCACCATAAAAAAAGAACTAATGGCAGTGGTGTTTACTCTAGAAAAGTTTAGGCATTATGTGCTTGGGTACAAGGTGTTTGTTCACATGGACTACAGTGCCATCTGGATCCTGATGAACAAGCCAATGGTGAGCCCTCATGTCATATGATGGCTAGTGATCTTATAGGAATTCGATCTCATGATGGTAGATTGAAAGGGCACTGAGAATGTGGTTGTTGACCACTTGTCTTGGTTACAATGGAATAATAAAGAGGAAGAAAGCCACTATCTAATATGTTTCCTAATGAACTCCTCTTTGCTAGGGCTATAACTAAACAGTTTCCCAACGAGCCTAAATGATATTATGGGATTCTCACCTATCTTCTTACCTAAGAGATGTCACAAGGGTTTTATGACCAGAAAAAATAGTAGTTTATTCACTAGGTAAAATGCTTCATGAAGATCAATAGACACCTCTACAAGGAGTGCATCGATGGCCTAGTTTGTTGGTGTGTGCTTGATGCTGATGAACTACACGTTCTCCAAGATGCTCATGAAGGTTCTTGTAAAGGCCACTATGCTAGGAGATGCATGGCCATTAAGATTCTGATGGTAGGGTACTATTGGCCAATAATCTTTAGGAATGCTCTCCAATACATCTGCTCTTATGAATGATGCCAATGAGATGGTGGAGTGACTACTCAAATAGAGGGACTCAATAATGGATTCAACCACTAGAACCCTTCGACATTTGGGGCATTAACTTCATGGATCCCATCACACCCATGTCAAATGAAAAGGCATACATCATAGTTATTGTTGACTATTGTACAAAATGGGTAGAAGCAACAAACGTCATCAATTGTACATCTTCTATTGCTACTCGGTTTGTACAAAAAAATCTTGTAAATAAATTTGGTGTTCCATGTGCATTAGTTTCTAATAATGGAACTCACTTTACAAATACTACCTTTTGGAAGCTCATGCAATGCCTAGGGGTTGAACATAAACTCAAAACACCCTACCACCCCCAAGCTAATGGTCAAGCTAAGGTTACCAATAGGGAAATCACAAGGATTCTAACAAGAACTATCAGCAAATATAGAAAAGACTAGAGCATGCAACTCGATAATGCCCTTTGGGCCTACTGCTCAACATGGAAACTTCCTATAGACTACTCTCCTTATAAGCTTGTGTATGGAAAATTGTCAACACTTCCTATTCAATCTGAGCTCTGTACACTTTCAACAGCCTATTACCTCAACCTTGACTTAAGTCTAGCACAAAAAGAGAGACTAATGAATCTCAACTTGCTAGATAAAAATCAATTGGTGGCCCTATCATCTAATGAGTTACACAAGGCCTACAACAAAAAGCATCATGACCTTAAAATCAGGAAAGTCAAATTTCAACCAAGAGATAAGGTTTTCCACTAGAACCCCACACATGTACCTCAATGAACTAAGTTCCAAATGTTGTTGGAAGGACCTTATATAATTCATGAAACTTGTCCTTTGGGGGCCATGATGATCTACAAACCTGAAAGCCCAAACAAGAAATAATAGGTCAACATACAAGAGGTCAAACCTTTCCATGAGCATAATCCAGTAATACAACAAATGCCTCATCGAATGGACAAGCATGCTCCATATTTTGCATCTCCTCCTTTCAACTCAGTTGTGGGGGAGATGGCCACCCATGTTAACTATACAATTAGCTTCTCAATTTTGCACTATTTTTGTTTTACACATTTTTGTTTTATACATTCTTTATTTTACATCATCTTCTTTAATTTTTTGTTTCACAACATCATTAGTTATTTCTTCAATATTTATACTTTCTTTTATATTTTCTTTTATTCTAGTGTGATTTTCTAACTTTTTGTTAATAAGTGCTAGGCATAGCAATAATTCATTGCTTGATGGTGGTATGTACTATTTTGTTATTTGATTATTGCTGTATGGATTCTAGCTTTGAATTTTGTTACTTTCATCCAATAGGCAGTGAGTCCACAACATCCACCCATCCAAAAAATCTATGGTTTTTCTTGTTTTGAAAATTTGCAATCCATTTTTCATTAACAAAACTACAACAAATTTGTGACTTTGGTAGTTTCTGGAATTGGAAAGGATTCAAAGGTTTGAATAGGGTGTGACTTCAAGGGGATTTGGTATTCTATGTGCTTTTCTACTTACTTGGGTGCATGTGTGTTTTCATGGATTTTTTACTATTCCACATCAACCAATAAAGGAAGTTGAATAAGTCTTTGAAAGGTGTGGTTCTCATCAAAAAAATAATGGGAATTCAAAGCACACCCCTTAGACACAATAAATAAATAAGTCTTTGCATGGTTTGGTTCCCATTTTAAAAAAAATAATGAGAATTCAAAGCACACCCCTTAGACAAAATAAATGGGCTACAAGCATTGGTTATGGAACAAGAAAGACATGTTACACATGCCTAAAGGTCCCCTCTAACTAAGGCCCTTCCTCACTTCCTACTTCTATTTTCTTCTCTAATAAGGAATAGTGGTTGTTCCGTGGGAGGACTCTTGTGTCTTAGTGGGGTGGACTAGTCTTAGAATGGTAATGCAAAGTCGCTAAATGTGGTTGGTTTTGGTATGGACTAAGGATGGGTCTTATCAAGTCATTTAACCATAAAATTCATAAGGGACTTCTTTTGACCTTAATCAAGAACTCCATTCCACTCTCTCTCTCATCCATTTATGCTTTCCATGTCTCAACTCACTATCGGTTTCATGTTCTTGTTCGATGTCTTCATTTGAAGTGTCAAAATTCTTAGGTGATCTCTTACAGGCTTTTGTACTTAACCTTCCATAACCATTAATCATCCATGAGGCCCATGGACTCCTTCGTGTGGAGTTATGAAAGGGTAATAAAAGGCCTATTCTTACTTTGGGGGGGATTCACTAGCATATCTTTTGGTTAGATTAGTTGAATTCTTTATCCTTAAATACTCTCACAATCAAATCCTTTTGTTTACCTCATCAATGACATCTAATTGTGCACATCTTCACAACGTTTTTTAGTGAAACCTTTTATTGTTACTATTGTAAATTTTTATCCCCTCTTTAAGCATTTCATCCTATTTGAACTTTTCCCAATTTAATGGACCACTTATCTATTTTACCCTATTTGTCAGTCTTCCCCCTAACACTCTTAAAGGAATCAATCTACCACAATCACAACCTAGTCGAGTGTAACCACCAGCAAGACAAGGTAGTTGCTAGCTATGTTTTACATATTACATACTAATTCATGATTTTGTTATGAATGTAGTGGGAAGCATGGACTAGAAGTGAAACTATCTTCACTAAGGATGATGTCATGGTACCTCACAACAAGGATCATTCATGATCAAGGGATCTTCTCTCTCACTCATCAGCTACCAAGAGGCATTGGATGTAAGTTTTATCAAGGGTGTTCACTTCTCTTGTTATGAACATCTAATTTTATAAAGATTGTAAGTCTGTACACTTGGGCACTCAAAGTCTATCTATTCCATATGAGTCAATTTGTATGTTAGTCAATAATTCCATATGTTTTTTCTCTTCTTCACTCAAGGATGAGTTTTCATTCAGTCATGGGGGTATGATGAGTCCTCTTTTGATACACTCTAATATCAAATACCTAATATCAAAGCCTCAATATCAGATACCCGATATCGGAGCCGATGATGCACTATCGGATATCCGATATCGTATGGTATATGCTAACCTATAAATATAGTGGCATATCAATTTTTTTCATAGTTAGCAAAGCTCTAGTAATTTTTTCTCCAAAGTTAGAATATTTTTTGAGTGCTCGCAATAGGAGTCTGAGTGTGTACGAATATTTGTTCAAACACTGATGTACTTGAGCATAGTAGTGTGACGGGAATAAAAACAAACCCTTTTAATCATCCTTATAGAATTAATAATAGATTAATGTTTTCTTGATGCATTTAATATTCATGCACTTCACTTTAATTCACTTTAATTAAGCAATTAATTTCTAGTTATTAATGAAGACAAGCACGACCACCTCAACCATATGTGTAGCACTTGGTAACTCAAAAATGCTTAATGTTTGGTAACCTAGCAAGGCTATATGTGTTCAAGATGCATCCAAGAAAGTGGGATGGGTACTTGTGTTAGGCTAGCTAGGAAATAGATAAGTTAGATCCTAAATTACTCTAGCTTTCATTATTGTTGTAGGTAATTAAACTTACAAAACACAAAATGATAAAAATCACATGCATTGGTTGCACTTAACCATATACTTGTACTTCACAAGTGGAACTAAGAAGACAATGAAAGTTCTCAATGCCCATTTTTCTTCCTAGAGAAATTAGTGCACTAGAGAACTATAGGTTCACAGAATTCGACTAGATAGCACGTGAATGCCTCAGTGATTCATATGGTTGGGCATACAAGTACCTCACCACTCATCAGTAAGTTAAGGTAACTCAAGGTAATTTTTTATTTCCTTTCTTGCTAAATATCATGTTAGTATTTAATTTGGAAAGTCTAAGTTGTGTTAATGTGCGCTTACTTCATTTCAAGCTATGGGATGTTTGCTTTAATATTCTACAAATGTTAAGATCAGTATTTACAAGAGAAGATATTTGATAATATTAGAATATTTTAATTATGATATCTCTTGTGTATGTATGAGCATGATGTGATTAATCTTATAATTGAATGAAAATGTGTGGTACTTGTAAAATTTTAAAAGTTTTTATTGGAAAATCATCTTTTGATATATTAGTTTTAAGTGATTTAAAATCCTTGCATAAATTTCATGAATTGATAAGCTTTTTCCCTTAAGATATGGATTTTTTCTAAAATCATAAAGTCAAATTTATTTTGGAAGATTTTTGCTAAAGAATCTAAATTAGTGTCTTCAATGAAATTCATGAATCTTCTAAGGAAAGTATCATTGCGAAAGGAATCATTATGAAGTATTATTAATAGGAGACTTTAGTCTCCACACTTGATCTTAACATTGATTTGTAGGGATAGTACTTTAATGAGAAAAGAATAAGTTGATCCAAAAGCATCCAAATGGAGCATTAGAATCTGCACATATGCAGGGGGAGCTTGTACCTAATCCAAGAGGCCACCAATGTAGGGGAAGTCTTTTGAGGCTTTTATCAAAAGGCACTCAAATAGCAAAAATTCATATTTCAACTCACCCTTAGCTAAAACTAATCAAGGAAGAGTATATTCATTTGGTAATGTTGTAAAAGAGGGCATTTCTTAACTCCCTATATAAATATGAACTTTTATGGTGAAATCTCCTAATGTTTATATGTTTATTATCTAACCTTTTGTATGTTGAGAATGTATATTTCTAAGTACCTAAGGTCCTTATTGCAAATATGAATTGAGACATACTAGAACAAGTGTTGTACTAGAATAGGTGTTCATGATCTTTTTTGGCAAGATATGAGGTTTATTCATATGCTATTCTTTTCCTTTAACATGATTATCATATATTAGTTTATGAATCTTCTTTTGGATAAAATTTTGATTGGTTGTGTTTGATCTTTTAATATATTCAGCATGATTAGATGTTTTGCTTTGTCTTAAAATTTGAAGATGCATGTTTTAAACTCGCTTGCCATGAACTTGCCATTATATTATTGATATTTTCAAAATAATGTTGAATGATTATAGAATCATGGTATTACCAATTTAGAGATAGATTACTTTCTCTGGAATATCCATTGAAAGGCTTGGATTAGCTATGCTTCTTGTTGTAAACAAATGAAGGGCCACTCTTAATAAAAATAACTAGTTTTACTTCATTAGCCTTATGATGAGTAGTGAGGTACCCCTACGCTCAACCATACGAATACAAGTGTTTCACACATGATCCAATCGAATTCCAAGGACTAAGTGCCTATGCGCCTTTGTGGAACAAGGATGGGTTGGTTGATCATTGTCTTCCCAAACTTACTTGTATGTCACGATTGTATGGTTAAGTAAGCTTGAGGCATATGATTTTTATAGCTTTTATGTTTTTATGTCCTGCTGCTAATAAGGGAGGAGAGAGAGAGATAACTAAGTGACTAATTTAACTTAACTACTAATTAACTAGGCTTTAAACTAATCTCAACACAAGTATCCATTCTCACTTGTTGTACACATCCTAAACTAGTGCAACACTACTGGGATTACCAAACGCTAATTGTTATTGGGTTACCAAGTGTTACATGCATGCTCAAAGTGATTGTACTGTGTGTGCTAATAATAGAAATGTAAAGTGCATAAAATAAAATAAAATAAATGTAGAAGAAAATAAAATAAAGGAAATGAGTAAGAAAACAAATCTGAAGTGCTGCAAAGATGAATCCAAGAGCTCGTCTTTATTGCCGTACACAAGGTGTGCTCAGGTACACAATGCTTGAATAAAGATCCATCCACCCTTACACCTCCTACTATGGGCACTTGGCTAGAGTTTTGCAACTTGACTCCTAAAAGACTTCCTCTTCTAAATTCTTCCTAACTCTTCTTCTTCTTGACTTCTCATTCTTTATTTTTCTTCCTCTTTTCTTCCCCTATTGTGTGCATGGGCCTATATTTATAGGCTTGGGAGCAACTACTCTAATTTTAGAGAAATTGCCCCTCTAATTTTAGAGAGAAACTACCACTCTAATTTTAGAGAAACTACCCCTCTAATTTTAGAGAAACTACCACTCTAATAATTAGAGTAACCACCCTAATAATAACAAGTCTAATTATTAGAGTAACCGCTCTCATCGCCTTATGAAATTAATGAGATGTGTACTCTTTAGTTAATGCTCTTACAAAAATATTTTATGTAATGCATACTTATATCATGAAACATTTTTATAGATGTTTAGATTATTTTGGGATTTTTCCATATAAGGGAAGAGATTTATGTGATAATGGTTATGCTCATTATGTAATGGCTCTCCATAACTCTAGGTTTTTGTTCTAAAATGATATATCATTAGTAACCAATTTTTCTTCTTATACTATAACATTATCCTTAGAATAGTGATCCTCCTTCATTCCCTTTTTGTTCATGTCCAAAAAGTGGAGAAATTTCTTAGTAGCTATATTGTAATTACACTAATCCATTTTCTTAATTTTTGGAAATTACCGAAAAGGGGGAGATTGTTGACCTTTGGGTATGTCAAAACCTTAAGGAAATTGAAGAACAAAGGATGTTTACATGGTGTTGTGTTTATAGAACAAGATTATGGATAAGGACTTCATAGAGTTTTGGCAAGAACAAAGATTATGACAAGGACTTCATAATATGCATGGGAAAGGATCTCATAAGCAAATTAAGAGCAAGAGAAAAGGACATAAGGACTCAAAAGCAAAGTCAAAATCACAATGACTCAAGGGAGCATGGACAAATATGAAGGTTTCAAGCTAAATGTGTCTACTTGTGTTGATTTTTTTTTGAGGAAGATTCTTGGCTTTTTTCCATGTTTCAAAGTATTTTTGGCTCATTTTGATGAGTCTAGGAGGTTATAAGGTCTATCGGGACTTTTTTGAAGGCATCTGGAGGCTCCCAGCATCAAAACTAGTAATTTCATTTTTGGCCCCTGTAGAAGAGACGTCTTTTCAAAGATGTCTTTTAGAAATAGTAGACATCTTCCTTATGGAGAAAATGTCTCTTCCAAGTGGAAGTTTAATACATAAATACATCTTTATCTTGAAGAAGATGTCTCTAGTGACCATTAGATAGCCCTTACATGAATTCCAAAGTAAATTTGAAAACATCTAGGCTATAAGAAAACTCATTCTCTTGGAAAATATGTAAGCTTGAAAAATGATCAAGTATCAACATCAAGTAATCATTATTTACATTATTCTATTATTCTTGTAATTCATTGCATTGTTTTTTGCATTATTTTAAGTGATCAAAGTGTGTTGTACTTCAAATTACAAGGATCAACAAAATTAGTCACATCCTCTTCTTGTAATTTTTGTTTCTCTTTTATTGCCCTACAGGGTTGATGAACTTCTTGCAAGAAGGCATTATTCTTGAGCTTGTCAGGATCATACAAGATTCAATGTTGGTGTACCATCACAATACTCCATAGTGGAGCTCAAGTTGTAAATGTTATGGAATACTATAAGCCACATTCTAAGCTTGTTGGGACCTTGTGAGGTTAAGTGGTTGGTGCAGCATCATAACACTCTGGAGTAGAAATTAGAGATTGTATAAGGTGTGGTTCCCTTCAAACCATTTTTGAGCTTGTTAGGACTTTGCAGGCTTAAGATTTGTCAGAGTAATGAAACTCTCCTTAGTGGAGCTCAAATTTTGTAAAGGTTGTTATGCCCTCTAAACTACATTTCTGAAGGAACAAAGTCTGGAGATATGCAAGCAATCTACCCTCTAAGTGTGGATTACCCAAGTTGGAAAACCATGTTAAAATTGATTGTGTTCTTTATGTTGGAAAATTTTCCCCTCACCCCCCTCTTCTAAGTTCAACAATCCTCCACTATGTCAAATTTTTTGTAAAATTATATTCCTTCACATTAATCTTGTCATGTATCTAGTTCTAGTCATTATGTCTTGAATGTTAAAGCTATGGGACTAGCTTTATCTAGTCTTAAGGGAATGATGAGACATCCAATGGTAATTTATATATCAATTGTAAGTCTTGGATCTAAGGAAGTATTTTGTACATCCTATGTTTGTAGTCTAGCATGTTCAGTTGAGGTTATTGGTTATCTATGATGCATCCTTACCTCCTATTTCACACTCTAAGGTTTCATGTGTGATTCCAAGTCCTTTAGGATGATTCTAGCTTCATTTGAATGTCCCAAGGTCATCCCTACATTTACCTTTAAGTTTCAACTTACCTCAAATGCAAGGTGGTCGATTATGGCTATAAGGAAGATGCACTGATTACCTTGTAGTAGCGCATCCCCTACATCAATGCAAGTGTGCTAACACATCCCTTTCTTGATCTTGACTAGCCATCCTTACCTACAATGTGATTAGGTTATCTTGTATGGCAGCAAGAAGCCTCTATTGATTCCTAGGCACTAACAAACCCTATTAATTTCCATGCAAAATGATAAATACCCAAGGTAAGTTGATACTTATTCATTTCTTGAAACTTGTACCATCTAGGTTGTGGGAAGAGATTTTCCTCCCTTAGGTAAGCTAATTTCCTTCCTTGTTCATGTGTATTTTAAGTGGTCTCTTTCCCAAGTCTAGTGGAACTTTGTCAGAGTACTACCTTGCTTATGTAGCCAAGAACCGTTCAGTCAATGCAAAGTCCAATTTTGTGTAGTGAATAAAATGTATAGTTTTTCCTTATTTTTGCACCATAGATGTCTTAAACATTAAAATTCCAAAAACATTATAAAACATTAAAACCCTAAAAAAAATTTATGTAATTCTCATTCTCATTAGTTGCAATGACATAACCTTACTCAAGAAGGTCACAATTATATGATATGGTGTTGGGTTATTGAGGTTATGACTAAGAGCCATTTTATTATAGTTTGTATGTGGTGTTACACCTATTTCTTGAGGGTTTGTAACATGTGTGGGTTGTGTGCACATTGCTCTCATTCTCAAATAGGATTACAATGCATGTGTATTTATTATCATTTTTTTATTTATAACTATAAGATACATAAAAATTGTAAAATATAAAATCATAAATAATTTCTTAATCTCTCTCACCATGGTTACATGAATTTGAATTATATCACATGTATTATAGTATCTTTTCTATTTTTTAAATGTAACGACATACATGAGTGTTCTTAGCAATCCACTTAACATCGCCTTTAAAGCTTACAACTAGATTGCACTACAATTCAAATGATATATCCCTTGGTTCAAAACTGGCAAAACCCCTATCAACATTACATGTGCCTCTAAGGAAAAACATTATCATAGATCCTTGGGGAATATCCAAGTTTCCATAATCTTTATTTCCTACCATGCAAAGAATATATGAACACCCAAACTAACCATCTCAATTTGTGTTTCTATCTAATTATAGAGATCCTCATCATGAGGTTTCTTCTCCAAGGTGAGTACACCAACCAATTTGTATCATACCCATCATACAAGCTAAGGAAGGCCACCAAGCCAACTCAATCATACTACATGGCCACTACCTATTATAGGAAGACATGGATTCATAGGTATCACCCAACATTGTATCCAACATCAACGATCAAAAACAAAACACCAAAGTGTCCATTGCTAAACACTATCATACAAAAGACTTACATTTCACCATAAGAAGTCTATTTTAACAACTTATAATATCCAAGCCCATACAGCTGAAATATTTGTGGTGGACAAGGCCTCACCACTACCTAATCTATCATCATACATGAACCAAAATTAAGAGTGTCATCCATCAATAATTTGGCCATAGGAGGACTAGGTCTTCAAGACATTTTAGAATTACATTAATAGGGCATAACCATCACCAAACATCTAGCAACTACAACCTTCTGTCCCTTCCTAGAAGATTTTTAATAGGGGAGGTTCACTAGAGGACTAACTAAAGGAGTTCATCTGGAATAAAAAAAACTATAAGAGAGTTCATTAGATCACACACATTTCTTAAAATTTGCAAGGGTAACAAGCCTACTTCAACCATGATATTTGCAATAATCATACCATGTCTCTATTATGAGTCCCAAGATTTCTGGCTTTCAAGACTAATGTTTAGAAGAGGATCCAAATATAATCTACATTTGGAACACACAAAGGAACTATCTCAACTTAACCAAACACTAATCAGTCAATGACTAAGGAATTTGTGCATGAGATAAAATAGGCCATGCCATCAAGCAAGAGAATCAATTGTAAACAAGGAACACTATCAACAATGGCACACTGGTAGAGATGTTTGCACAAAACTTCTAGCATTACAAAGAAGGATGGGACCATACACCATAACCCTAATTGAGCCAAAAGCCCCAAGCAATGAGGGCTTTGGCCAAAGCATTCAACCTAGATGTGGAGGATAACCAAATAGGCCCTCCAAAAGAAGCCAAAATCTAAGAAATTATAGTAACATTTATGCAGCAGTGAACCATCATTCCATGGAATACAAAACTATCCTAAAGACCATTTCCACTCAAGGAAGAAGGATCCTAGGTACCAAAATCCTAGACCCACTTCTGCACCAAGGACGATCATGAAACCAGCATCTAAGAACCAATCATTCATTCTACCACTGCATTACCATGAATACATGGAACCACCTATTGTTACAATAATTGTTATTGTAAAAATTGATTGAAATTTTAGCTAAGATTAGTTACCACACATAATTTCATAAGATCATTGTAGAACATAATATCCTTAAGGAAGAGTCTAAGATTTGATTAACTCAACCAGGATAGCCACAATCTCCATAGATGCTAGCATCAATATATATCATAATCTCAAAGAACATACCATTAAGGCATGCCAATACCACCCAAGGTATAAACTATCAATTTTTTGAAAACACCATGGTCAAGGACATGTTGTGGCATTTGGAATACAATAATAACCATGAGGTAGAATTAGCCATAGAGTTTTGGGAGATCTCATATTAGAAGATAGAGATCAACTACAATGCATAGCAAATGTGCTAACCTAAGAGAGAATTGAGGTGTACAAGAAACATGATTCACTAAACTTGGCCTTGGCCTTATCATAAGGTGTGGTGCAAGTCTACAAGTGAACACAAGATTCCACAAGGTCATCAAACAATTAATATTTCTCATAAAATGATCATAATAGGAAATGCTACCCAAGCCTAAGAGGCTAAAGGATGTACTATCTAAGCCCATCCTAAGCCTAAGGTTTTAGACCATCAAGAGTAAAATCCAAACTATACCATTCTAATCTAAAAACCTATCTCTCCACATGTATTGTTGCTAAAACACCATATTCATTGAAAATCATCATCAAAACTAGCCAAGCGAAACACAAATGCAACAAATAAATAATGTAAAAGCACCATTTCAAGATCCGTCACCTATCATAGTGAGAACTCAAGGCATTAGTCACTCTCGGGCCATTAGTATCTGGCATGGTCAAGGATACTACTCTATGCCTTCTATTCATCCAAATATTTGAAGGGATTCAGAACTGATGATAGTCCTTTGTAAGTTCCCATCCAAAGCACTAAGAGGTAAAAAAATCATAATGCATCAACTGTTCCATTATAGCATTTATATTAATAAATTCATAATCCAATGTTAGGAATCTAAGATCAAGTAACCAATTCATAGAGGTCTTAAGAATACTTATCTTCCCAAAAAACATAGTGCTTATAGAATTAATTGAGGTTCCCACTATCTTAACCTTTTCTATACCTGTGCTACCTACTAGGCTGAGATAGTAGCTTAGAAACAAGAGAGTTAGCAGGGGTTATGTATAGCATATTAGCCATCAAATGCATCTACTAAGCATGAGCAAAAATACCTAAGATATAATAATCTTAAAATGCNATGCATCTACTAAGCATGAGCAAAAACACCTAAGATATAATAATCTTAAAATGCTACAAAGAGCAAGATCTCAACTACATACATAGAGATCAATCATGCAAAAATTACATTAGTAATTTAGATATACTCACATAAAAGAAACAAGTGTGAGGCATACCAATAAGAATGAACTAGAATATTTTTAAAATTCCAAAGATCCATAATCATGAATGGTACCCAACCATTGATACTAGTTTCCAACTAGAACCAAGGTCTCAACATTTCCACAAGAGAGCATAGGTATAAAAAAATTTATAACCTCATCCAATCATATACAGAGGAAGACTGAGATCTAACCAACAATAAGTCTTAACAACAAGAGCTTTCAATACACAATGCCAAAACCATCATCAAAGAGGATGTGACCTGTAAAGAAGACACTCAACAGGAGAGGTGAGGTCTCAAAAGAGAATAAAATTAGAAACAACCTACCCCAAGAGGTCTTGAAAACATCAATCCACATAAGAATGTTTAAGGTATATGTTAACATTTGAGCAAGTGATGCCACAAAGCCTAGGGCAAACACAATCAAGCCACAAAAAGGAAACATGATACTAAATAATTCACAATAATGGTACTTGAACCCAAAGCATAAGAGGGCATCAAAACAAGGACCACATCAAAACTAGTCTAGAAGGGGCACCCAAGGCCTCAAGAAGCACCCTCATCAATCATCCATACAGCAAACCCAAGCATTCCACAAAGCTACAACTAAGCCACGAGAAGCATAAAACTTTGCGATAACAAGAAAAAGATGGACCAAATGTAATAGAAAAAATACATGCATACACAACTAGACAAATATACAATTGTAAACACAAACGTACATTAGTTTGTTGATGATGATCTTTGTCCACCTAAATGAAGGCTCACCAAAAGCACATGTCCAAGAACCCTCAATCCTAAGACACCTAGGCAAAATTATGGCCTAGTATGTAAATCCCACTCTTACTGTATCTAAGATAAGTGGGGAGAGTGCATGAGTATCGCATCCTACACATTCCAAATAATGACATCCTAAGACATGTCATCTAGATAGAGACCAAAGCAACGACCAAGTCTAGTTCATTCCAAATGAATCACTAAAGACCCAAGATGAAAGCTCATTGAATAACTATTTATGTATTACCAATAGAACTTCCATTAGCCATATTGAAACAAAACCATAGCTTGTACAACCATCAAAGAAGCCCTAGTAGAGGAAAGCACAACAAATGCAACTATACCTATCTACAAGCATGTCCAAATTGCAAAGGTTACAAGCATAAAAAAAAATGGCTCGACAACAAAAATCTTATAGGGACCTTATCATAAGGGCAACCCATTGGCAAATACAAGAAATAAGACCAAGATGATCTAATATTAACAATGATATCTAACTAGAAGGACCATGGATAAGAAACCTTGAGGGCATAGTATCTTGGGAGAATGTCACACTTATTACAACGCATCAAAGAACACTCTAATACCATTTGTAAAAATATTGTCCAACACACCAAGGAATTCCCTTAGATCCAATGGACTTCGGGTAGAAGACCTAGGGATTACACCTCTAAGAGAGGATGACTACCACTTCAATAACTTAAAAGGGAGCATGTAATGCATCAGTTTCACATATATTAGGCATATGCCTCCAGGAGAATATCTACAACTCCAAACAAGGACTAACAAACAATTACACAAACAACATTGTAAACATCATCCATAGAAGGACGATGATATATCTATAGGGGATGCATTACCCTCAAGACCCTCACGATCTAGTACAAGGTTCAATGCAGCATTCCACCTAGACTATCTAATCTAGGCTACCTACATATATGTGATCACTGCAGAATTAGACCCCATGTACTTCTACTAGCATGAGGATAAAATAAGGATGAAAAGTGGGATGATAACAGGGTGGAGTCTTGTTGTTGCTTAGAACTACTAAGTTGGAATGGACTTTCAAACACTTGAGTGCCATGTATGAATACCTTAGAGTGTTCCATGGTCGCCAAGGCATAGAGAGGAGCCTAGAAAACCTCTACTCTAAGACATCTCTTACACCTGGTGTGTCTTTGTTTTTTAATCGCTTTTTATTTGCTCCCTTTCCCTTTAGCTGCAACTCTCAAGGTGTTTGTTATGGCTTTTGAATACTTGTTTTGTTTGGGCAATTTTGCCTTCACCCCCAACATTTTTGAATATTTTTATTGGGTATCTTCCTCCACTCGGACAATCTCCTTTTTTGTGTTTTGGCACTTTGAATGAAATTTTTCTGAGAACTTAAAAAATAATAAATTTGGATTTAATTTATGCCACATCTTGCTCTGTGAATCTCAATCACATAATGCAATGCAGCGGCGTGCACGATTCATTTTCTCGTGACGTGATCGCCGACGTGTCCATAGCCCCGGTATTCGTCAGTCGTGACTTAAAAAGCTGTTCCTCGTAAATAAATTATTGCTCGTTCTTACCTCTTTTCTCAGCGTGCGTACGAGAGGAATGCAATGCAGCGGCGTTCACGATTCATTTTTTCATGACAAGCGCACTGTGCGGAATGCCAGCGTGGCCTCGATCGCCGACGTGTCCATGGCCCTGGTGATGGTATTCGTCAATCGTGACGTAATGAAGAAGCTGTTCCTCACTCACTAAATAAATTAGTGTTCGTTCTTACTTGTTTCTCCGCACATACATCCAGCTCCACGATTCTCAGCGTACGAGAGTAAATCTTCTTCTTAGTTATTTGATGACAAAATGTCGGAGCCTCAGGTACGCGTTTGCGTTTCTTTCTTCTCACTATATTTTTGAGCGTTTCTTTCTTCTCACTATATTTTTGATCTTTCAGCCTGTTTGATGTTCGAGCTTTAATCTTGAAGAACTGCATATTTTCCATGTATCTCTATCCGCTATCTTTTCATCGTATCTCTATCCGCTATCTTTTCATCGATACTTGATGATCGGATGCTTTTCGGTCTTAAAGTAACCTTCCTTTTGAACGCGTCTGTGTGTGGTCTGTCTGGTTATCATAAGAATTATTTTAAGGCTCTTATCCGATCTCTATCTAAATTTTGCTCGCTGTTGCACGAATAATCGTGCCTGTGGTTGCAGAAAGTCATTTTAAAAGTAGAGTTGAACTGCGAAAAATGCAAGCGGCGAGCCCTTAGCACGGCCGCGGAGATTGAAGGTTCTGTGATTGATTGTCCTTTGGAACTGAAACATCTGAAAGGCCTTGGCTGGATGTTGTATTCTGTGCTTTATAATTTTATTGTGTGGTCTAATTACACTTATTTGACAGGCGTGATATCGGTAGCGTTGGATAAGGACTCAAAGCTTGTTGTAATTGGCAATCCAGACACGGTGAGGCTGGCACAAGCGCTTAGAAAGTATGGATATGCCGAAGTGCTGAGCGTAGGGCCGGCCAAGGACAAAGAAGCTGCCAAGCCGAAACAAGACGCTCCAAAACAGGATCATCCGACTTCGAATAAAAACAACGATTCTGCTGCTGCTGCTCTCCCGCCCCGCCAAGAATTCATTGTCCTCGTTCCCAGCTGCACCTATTTCAGCGATGAGAATCCCAATGCTTGTGTCATCTGTTAAAATTGCGTTAGATTTGACTGCTGATTATTAGCCTATTATCAATAAAAGTCCTCGTACCTTCCATTCCAAAAGTCTTTTCTCTTACCTTCCATTCCAAATGTCTTTTCTCTTACCTTCCATTCCATTCCAAAAGTCTTTTCTCTTACCTTCCATTCCAAATGTCTTTTCTCTTACGTTCCATTCCAAAAGGCTTTTCTGTAAAGTAACGGAAGTCTACTAGAGCAGCTTGGATTATAGTTTGTGAAATCTGTAATTAATCTCGAGATCTGCCATGAAGCCCAATCAAAATCGGATCTCGTAATGAATCCTATTATATTTTTATTGATTTTTTAAGCTTAATATATTATTTAATTAAAATGTAAAATTTCTATATTTGATTTTCCATTTTAACTAAGCTCTTAGATGAAAATAATTTAAAAATGTGGCTACTAACATGAGTGGATATAACTACTTTATTTTGTTAATATTGATGATTTCAGTCAACCGATTTATAAAAAAGGCTACTGATTTGCCTATCCAATCCCAGTTTTGAACTTTTAGCTTTAATATATAACCGTTTTGAACTTTTAGCTTTAATATATAACCAAATATAGCTATGCTTCTTCTGTTCAAAAAGTCAAATTAGAAATTTGCATATGATCATGCTGATGATAGGGACAGTAGTCAAGTGACTCCCTGATTCCAGGCATTATGGTTTATGAAATATTGAAATATTAATAAATTAATAAATATTGAAAAGATAAGGATACACACCCACAAAAGAAAAACGATAAGGATAGACACCCTCGTTTCTATTTCCCATGATCCGACATGTGAGCAGGTAAGTGGCTGCCTAAAGCAATTTGTATGCAGGGCTGTAGTGGATGTGACGCATTTAATATGAGACGCATCGGTCAGGGCTATCACGTCAACAAAAGCGATGACTGACGTTCAGCTTTCCGTGCATCCCTGTAATCGTAAATAAAGAAATTTTACTCTTAAGGCTTTCTTGCCTACGTTGATACTTGATACGTGCCTGCAGGTTGCATTATTGAATCTCAAATTAAAGTTGAGGTTTTATTAGCTTTCAGGATCTAAAGTATATATACCATAAATAAATATTATATTTTTATTATGAAAATTAAATCAGGTTAACAAAGTACTTCATTTAATAAGAAAAGGTTGTATATATCTTTTAGTACAATGTTATACTTTTAACTTAAATGTTTAATTTGAAGGTGATTAAGAAAAATATGCTACACATTTTTAATATCTCTTGAATCATAAAGCCTCTATGTACGTTGGCTATCCATCACATAAACATCTTAATATGTTCAGCAAAGATTTATTCACTACCTTCGTTTAGCCATTAGATTATAGATGATATGCATTAGAAAAATTCAACTTTCTCCCTAAAAATTTCCAAAGAAACCTCCAAAAGTGACTAACAATATTCAAAGAATACCATGCAACTTCACAACATGCTGGAAAAACAAATTTGTAACATGAGAAGCATCACTCACCTTCTTACATAGAATAAAGTGTGTCATCTTGGAGAACTTGTCCACAACAACAAAAATTACATCATTTCCACTTTTGGTTTTTGGAATACCACTCACAAAATCCATAGACACACTTTCCCATGGACCCTTGAAAATTGTTGAAGGCATATAATATCCATCCACTCCTTTACCTTCTTTGAATTTTTAATAAGTCAAACACTCCACAAATTTTGAAACTTCAATTGCTATACTAGGCCAAAAATAGTACCTACCCATAAGTTCCAATGTTTTATCCTTGCCCATGTGACCTACCATGCCACTACAATGCTTCTCAAACAATTTTTTTTTTTCTAAAATCACAATTAGAAACACATAACTTTTGATTTTTAAATAACATTTCATCTTGAATATGATAGTTCCTCCATTGGTCTATCCTACTCAATAATGACTCTTTGAGGGTTCTCCAAACCTACCTAAACTCAACATCATGTTCATACAAATCAACAAAATCACCCATACCTTCTACCTAGAGTAGGCTAAAATTAACCATATACCTTGGACAATGCATTAGCTACCACATTAGCCTTCCTATTTTTGTGCTTCAACACAAAATTGAACTCCTATAACTGTGCAATCCACTTCATGTGCTTTGCACTCAACTTCTTTTGTGAGTTTAGAAATTGAAGTGCTTTGTGGTCTGCTATCAAAGTGAACTCAAATAATGTCTCCAATGCTTAATTGCTTGAAGAATAGCATACAACTCTTTTTCATATATACTATATTTTTCCTTGACTCATTCAACTTCTCTAAAATTGCAAGCACCAGGTCACTAGTAATTTTTGCTTTCAAAAAGTCAAAGCTTCCTTGGATTCTATTTTCCACCTAAATTCTTTATTTTTCTTCAACAAAGCAAACATAGACCATGAAATACCACTAAAATTTTTTATGAACCATCTATAAAAACCTACTAAACTAAGGAATGATCTTACCTCCCCAACATTCTTAGGAATTGGCTAATCCGTAATAGCCTTCACCTTGGTAGCTTTCATTCAAATTTGGTTTTTTAGCAGCCACATGTCCCAAATATGTGATTTTCCTCTTGAAGAAATGACATTTCTTCACATTAATGACCAATTGTGCCTTCTCCAACTTAAGACACACCATCCCTAAGTGATACAAGTGCTCTTCCTCATTAGACCTATATACTAAAATATCATCAAAAAAGATAATACAATACATACTAATCAAATCTTTTAGTATATTATGCATCATTCTTATGAACATATCACAAAATTTAATGTAAAATTATTTGATATCCTCGTCACCTTGCCTTAGGAATTTCAACTTCATGATAGTCTCTTGTCTCTAACAAGACTATTCAAATTCTCTTTTCAACTTTTATTTCATCAAAGGTCAATCTCTAATGGGTTTACTATTTTATCTTTCATAACCTTGGGGCTCCTTTTCCAACTAAAAGAAGTCATATCTTCTAATCTCAATTCAACAATAGATATCCTCAAGCTATTTGGTACCTCTTCCAACTCAAAATTCTTCTCAAGTACCTTCAACCAACTTAAAAAGCATTGGTGCCATTTAAATCATTGAAAGTCTTGAACTCTATGTACAAAAATTTGGCAACATTTCTAAACACTCTAGTGAGTCTTGCTTCATCTTCCTCATCAAGATTGCCTAGAGAATAAGTAGTTACCATAGTTGGAGCCCTTAGAATTCTCATATGAGTAGGATTTTCTCCCATTGGAATCCTTAGCTAATGGATTCCTATACTTCCATATCTAGATTGTCCTTCCTCATCATCTACTCCATCTCCCCTTGGTTATGAAAATTCTTTATATGAAAGTGCATTTCAATCTTTATGTTAATTTTATCCAATTGAGCAACCATCTTCTAGAAGGTAAACTTCACACTTTCCATTTCTCTATTCAGGGCTTGAACCTGTTTCTTCTTAGGTGTTGTCTAATTGACAAAATCCTCTATAAAATTCCAAGCAATAATCAACACAAATTTCTTATACCTCTAAAACCCTCTTAAACATAATATTAAAATCAGCTTCCAACACTATATTAAAATCAGCTTCCAACACTATATTAAAATCACCCTTCAACACTAAATCTAGATATTATGAACATATAATTACCTTTTGCTAGAAAACAAGAAAACTAGTAATCTTCAATTATTGAAATAGAAGTTTACAATAGGATTTCCAAAACTCAAAAAAACATCCAAACTTCTCAAAAATATTCAAACAAAACTACAGAGCATGAGGCTTTACATCCACACACTGGTTGTTCTCAATGAAAGATACAACACAAGAGTGAGATTTAATTCAAAGAAGTAAACAAAAGATAAGAATACATAAACCAATCCACATAGATTAACCCTGGAGTTGCAACCACACATACACACTCAATGTGCTCTACCACACTCTTACCCAGCTTTCTTGTTGGTGCAGCAATTTATCATCAGCATGGAATAACTTTAAATTATAAGTATAGTCTCAATTCTTCTCACATCACCATTAAAGAAAAGAAAGTTCTTAATAGAGGTAGCATAAATGTTTGAAGGAATGTTTAACAATAGATTGCTTTAAGCTCAAATCCTTTTTTTTAAGAGAGTAATTGTGATAACATTTTGACCACTTATGGAGCTAAGGATAATTTTTTCTTTTGAATGAAGTATTACTAAAAAAATGAACTAGACTTTGAGCTACCAAGTGTTTGTTAAAACGAGTTTCAATTAAGAAATTCTAGAAAAATCTTACTTACAATTAGTCACATTAGCTCATTTACCAAAAGGGGCTATTTGGGGGCATCTATGCTTGGGTGGCACAAGAGACCAACAACCACCTAAAATGAGTTTATTAAAGTTGTTATGTATGCTAGAGTCATTCTTGATTTTGCCACAATAGCTTAACTAATGCTAAAATGAAGGTGACATAAGTGGGAAAGCCCACTTAGACATGACTATAGTCATAAATAGGTTTTCCCTCTCAAATTCAACTTTTGGGAGTTCATCAACATTGGTCATTTAAGGGCTATGGCCAAAAGGTATAAGGAGCAATGTAATTTACCTCTAGCTAGGAAAAGAATTTATTTAACAATGAAGACTAAGAAGGCTTATCATCCTAATGATACTAACATGGTCTATCTTAGAGCTTTTAATAAAGAGGTCAACCAAGCCAAGGAGGAAACTCCAGTACAACTAAAGAAAATCTTATCAATGAAGTTGCCAACCTTAGCTTGTGATACCCTTGTAATAGAAGTTTGTAGATGGATGGAGGATAGAGAGCATATCCTAGCTAGAAATTTCTCGAAATAGCACTTGCTAATAATGGAGAAGAAGTACTTCTCATGGAAGTTGCTAGATCTATAAAACACTATCCTAGATGAAAGGTTTTCACTCAATGGGGAAGAATATGCTAGAGTAAAGACCCTAAGAAAATCCATGATTAATCAAGTACATGTAGAAAAAGAATAACAAAAACAATTGCAACAACAAAGATTAAAGGAACTTCAACAACAAAAATAACAATTGGAATAACAAAAACTAACAAAACAATAACAATAGCAACAACTTCTAGAGCTCCAAAAACACTAATAGAAAGAAAGGGAAGACTCATCTTCAACTCTTACTTTCTCCTTTGGATATTTAATGAAAGGAGCAACTTAGTCATTTAAAATTAAAGAAAAAGAGGGTAGAATTATACTAGGCTAGAAGCTTCCTGCTAACCCTAAGATAGAGGCTAGTGTCATTTTCTAGTACAAGGAAGATAACCCACAAACAGGAAAAAAAAATCTTGCAATGTCACATGGGGCAATGTCAGATACCATAGCTACTCTAATTAAGGATATGGAACATATAGTTGATAATAAGATAGCTAAATTACAAGATTTTTTGCTACAAAATGAGTAGAAAATTTCTAAGTTGTGAGGGGAAATGAAGAGCCTAAAAGAGGAGAATGAACAGCTCAGAGCAATGGTAACTATTAAAGAATCATTACTAGAAAATAAAGAGCAAGTGATAGATCAATTGGAAGAAAGGCTAGCCAAAATAAACTCTAAATTAGAGTAGGCTAGAAAGAAAAAATCTTCAAATTACTCTCATCTTGCCCTTCCAAGCTTTAAGGAAATAATTACTTAGATGGATTATGGAAAGGAGTGGATGAAAGAGATAGGAGAGAAGATTACAAAGATTAGAGAGAAATAATCCATGTTTACAGAAATAGAAGAAAGGATTCAAGGATTATATGAACTAGCTACAAATAAGAGGAAGCAACTACCCTAGTATAAGGAAAGCTTCCTCAACTAAGTGATGATGGCTATTACAAGTATCATGTGTGAAAAATAAGCTAGAATTTGAATAGGTTTGTTCTAGTGTAGGAGTTGCTTTAGTCGAAATAAATAACCTAATAACTAAATCAGGCTTTGGGAAGAGTAGCATGAAAGAAATCATTAGGAATCTTGATACCTTTGAGCTAGATTTAATGAATCAAACTATCAAGACTCTCATTAATCATGGAAAATTGTCACAACAACTAGCCATGGAAGGGCTTCAAGTGCAAAAAGTGAAGCAAATCTATCAAGAAGTAGAATAGTTGGCCAATGAATTAAAGTTATACGAGGAGAATGTGAGAAGATTGTAGCTCTAAATTCTATAATCATTATAATCGCATGAGGCTACTATAAAATCCCAAAGTAGAATTGTAAAAAGGGGATCTTTTGAAACTTTTTGGAGCTAGGAAAGTTTGAAGAATCATCTTGTAAAGACTCTTTTTTACTTGCATTTTAAGCAAGTTCTATCGATCTCTTTCAATTTTTATCTCTTAGCTTATTATCTTTAGTTTAGCCTTTCCTAATTTTTCTAGTATTGGTATTGTGTAGTTACATATGAATGGATTGTTAATTTTAGAATAGGCTATTTTCTCTATAAAGCATATGTTTAGCTTATTTTTGTTATTTTGGTTGGATGGAATAACTTTAGTAAGTGTCAATCCTTAATCAATTTAACATAGAAATATTGTCATCTTCGCATCGTTCTAAGCTTTATAAATAATCTTGTTTTCAATAGTTTCTTGCTCTCTTTAGCCAAGCTTTTGTGATCTTGCTTCAGGGAGTTGGCTAACAAATAGCTCATAATTTAAGATTGGATTCTTTTTTCTTTTTATAAAACTTTCCATTTACTATATGTGTATGTTGCAATATTCAAGGCTAGATTTGTAGGAGAGCTATTTGATTTTTTATTAATGTTAAGAGATAAATAATTAAATATATATAAAGTAATAGTTTCCTAAATTGATTTTCATGTCTTATAGATAGACATTCACTATTATTTATAGTTAGTCACATTAGCTCATTTACCAGAAGGGGATATTTAGGGGCATTTGTGTCTTGGTGGTACCAGAGACCAACAACCACCTAAAATAAGTTTATTAAAGCTATTCCTTGTGGAAAAGTCATTCTTGATTTTTCTACAACAACTTAATTAGTGCTAGAAGGATGTTCTCTTGTTGTTAAATAATTTACAATTTATTTGATCATATTAGATAAAAGTAGGATATTGTTGGTGCCTACTTTTAATGCTAAAAGAAAATGTTATCGTATGAAAGTCAACTATCCTTCTAGTGTTAGCTAAGGTTATTCTAGTAGAATCAAAATTAACTTTGCCACAAGGAATAGATTTTATAAACTTAGATACCACCAAGGCATAGATGCCCTAAAATAGCCTCTATTGGTAAATGAGCTTATGTGGTTAATTGTTGATAATGTGATGGTCAATCTATGAGACAAGAAAACTAGTTTAAAGGATTGTTGCTTTGTATATATGTAACTCTCTATCTCTTTTAGCTATCTCTAATCATAGTTAGAGAATTGGATATCTCTCCTACAAATCTAGCTTTAAATATTGGAATGTACATATATAGTAAATGGACAATTTTATAGAAATAGTCCATCTCAAATTATAAGCTATCTGTTAGCTAACTTTTTGAAGTAAAATCACAAAAGCTTTGCTAAAAAAAGTAAGAAACTAAGGAAAACAATATTATTCATAAAGCTCAAAATCATACAAAGTTGATAATATTTCTATGCTAAGTTGATTAAAGACTAATACTTGCTAAAGCTACCTCATCCAACCAGAATAGCAAAAATAAACCAAACTCCACTTCATAGAAAGAATAGCCTATTCCAAAACTAGCAATCCATACATATGTAACTATGCAATACAAATACTAGAAAAAATTAGGAAAAACTACTTAATTAAAAAAAATAATCTAAGAGAGAAAGAATTGAAAGAGATAGATGAAACTTGCTTAGAATGCCATTGCTCGAGAAGTCTTTACAAGCTAATTCTTTCAAAATGCTAGCTCCAAAAGTCTCCACCCAAAAAAAATCCCCCAAAAAGATCCCCTATCAAATTTTCTCTAGGCTTTATATAATAGCCTCTGGTAGTTACAACCATTATGGAGATTAAGAGCTCACATTGTGTTAATAAATCTTCCCACTTCTTAAATTAAAACTCCTCAAATGATAATTGTAGCAATTTGAAAGAGCCCTAGTGACCTAATTCATTATATTTTATTTAGGATCATTATGCTTTTTTAAGACTCCTTTAGCACTTGTTTCTCTTCCTATAATCACATGTTGTTAAATAATTTCTTAGTCTCTTAATAGAGTTTTCTCATTCTTTGAATCTAGAGGCCTTTTACTCATAACTACCAAGCTAACCTTTCATATCATTTAGAACTTTAAAAGCTTGATTGGTGAATTTGGCTTAGTACTATCGAGCTTCTTCAATAATTATTTGAGCACATGTTTCTCCCATAATCAATTTAGTTATGAAATTTTTTTTTGAAGTAGCCCCTTGTGCTGGTTACAATCCAAGCTTTTTCTTCAGTAATTGCTAGTAACTGTCATTCGAACAACCTAGTTTTAGCTAAGGTAATAGCTTCTTTTAGCTCTTAGTTGAACTAGTGATTCTTGCTCCTTTCTATACATCTTCATGGGTAAGGATTGTTTTTCTAAATTCTCTATTTCAAGCTTTAATGGCTATTCAACACTTTAACAATAGTTTTGTGCTACTCTCTGTTTCACTATCTAGCTTTGTTTATGGATGTATCCTCTATTTTTGCTTAGCCTTTGCATCATCGTCAACTATAAAGCCCCATTTTTAAGTTTTTTCATAGAGCTATTTTGGTTCATTATACAGAAGAGCTAACATGGTAGAGTGATTGTAGGATTTCTTTATAGAGGTAATATTCCATTCTATGTCTTACACCCCATCCTTGTTGAGCTAGATTATTGAAAATGAAATGTGCATATGCATGAAATGTAATCCTTCATAGGCCTAGGATGAGCTCTAACATGGATCATAGAGCATACTTCATAGAATTGGATTTTCCCTCTATGAGCATAAGTAAACTTTAAAGTTGATGTGGTAGAGCTTGTTCGTAGAATCATTTTTCGACTCTAAAAGATTCTTCTACAAGTTGACATGGTAGAGCAATGACGTGGCTTGTAGAGTTTCTTCATAGAATAAAATTTTATTTCCATGAACATAAGCTAACTTTAGAGCTTACATGGCAAAACTACTTTGTAGAGTCATTTTTTGATTCTACAAACCTGCAACTGTATGAGTAGTAAAAGAACTTGTCTTATGACTTGATTTTGCAGAGCTATTATGGCTTGTAGAAACACTTAAGAGCTTGTTCATAGAATCATTTTTCAGTTATACAAGCTTTTTCTATGAGCTGATGTGGTCTAATGATGATGTGGCTCATAGAACCATGTCGAAGAGCTAATTTTTGATTCTACAAACTTGCAACTACTTGAATGCTGACATGGTAGAGCCCATTGTAATCTTTTTCATAGGGTGGAGTTCTAGTTTTATAACTTGGTTCTACAGCTAATGTGGTGGAACCATTTTTCACTCTTGCTCATAGAACCATTTTTGAGCTTTGTAAATTTACTCTATGAATGATCTTATGTTGAAGAGAAACTTTGTAAAATGGTTTTTGAGCTTCATGAAAACTTATGTAGTAGAACCACTTTGTAGAGCCATGTTGACATGAAAGAGCTTGACATGGCATTTACTGATGTTGCAAATGCTAATGTGGTATATGAAGCATGTTTGCTATAGATGGAAATATGCACTTCATCTAGATGCTAATGTGGAAAGTGTTAACATTGTAGATGCTGATGTTGTAGATGAAGCATGTTTACTATAGATGGAAATATATGCTTCATCTAGATGCTAACATGACATGTGTTAATATGGAAAAACCATTTTGTAAAGTCATTTTTTCATTCTAGAAGCGTTCTTTATGAGTTAACATGATAAGGTAATGAGATGTCATGTAGAGCTTCTTTGTAGAACCAGATTTTGCCTCTATGGACATAAGATAATTCTAAAGCTTATGTGGTAAAGCTTGTTTGTAGAACCATTTTTTGGCTATGCAAGCTTCTTTTACAAGCTAATGTGGTAAGGTGATGATGTGGCTTGTAGAGCTTCTTTGTAGAACTATATTTGCTCTCTATGAACATAAGCTAATTCTAGAGCTTACATGGTAGATGAGAAGAATCCTATTAACCCATATTTGGCTCTATGAATCATGGTTTAACAATTATCATGGTCATTATAGTGACCAAAGAAATTGAACCTAGAAGAACCAAAAATTTCCTTATAAAATAGTTTATCTCTATGATTCATGAGTCTTAGAAGAAACTAGAAAAACCTAAAATGGTCTTGCCAATCACTTAAGGACTTAAACATCTGTTACCAAAAGATAGAAATAAACAAAAGAGTGTAAATATGTAAATGCAAAACCAAATCCAACATTAATACTAGGACTGAGAAAGAGCAAAATAATACTGCCAAAATAAAGAAAACTGTCAACTTTATAATAAATGTTGTAAACAATAGTTAAAAATAGATTTTAAGTTGTACATATCAGGGCTTTTATAGCCCAAGAAAAGAAAATATCTTCAACATTTGGTGTAGGAGGCAAGGTGTGTTTCACACTAGGTTTGCACTAATCTTCTAATCAATTTACATTACAATGAATGTTGCCACAAGGTCTGTTGCTTCAATAATCTATGCTGCAAAATGGCTATGGGCTTTTTGATCTCTTTTCTTCAAAAAACTTAAGTGTTCAGGAGAGTTTCAACAATCCAAAAGTCCTCAAAATGATGTAAGTTTTGGTTCAAATAGGTCATGAATTATTAGATTATTTGCTGATTTGATTCTAGCAAATTTTCGACATTTGCTACAACATTTTTATGCTTTTGATAGTCAAAATTTGCAGCGTGTGGTCTACCAACGTTTTGACCTTCTGAGCTTGAAATTACAACATATTTAACACATTTCATCATCCAAAACTGTAACGTATGGACCACCAATGCGTGAAGCTTTTCCAACCAAATTTTTTGGTGTATGTGGGCTATTTTCATGGCTTAAATTCCAATGTGTGGACCACCAACGTTTTTAGGTTTTGCTACCAAATTTAGCAGTGTATTTAACATTTTGACTTCCACATGTTGACATAAATGGAATTCGTAGCATGTGGGTTGTAACTTTCATTTTAGACAGAAAAAAGTATCCAAAACTATGCTAGAATAAGGCCATAGGGTAGGATTTTTGTTGGAAAAACAAGTCAATTATTTTTTCTCTTGAATCCACACTAAAATTACAATTAAAGTCTTGTCTACCAGGCTTCTTACGCATAATATGAATTTTCTTTAAGGTGTTTCATTGTTCCTATTTATTGATGTTTGAAGGATTGAATCAAGAGAAATATACAAAGAATACAAAAGAATACCATAGGTTCATCACCAATGGTCCCTCTCCACACTTGATTTTATAGCTGTTGAACCATGCCAAGTAGTACTTATGATGGTGAAATAAGGTCATAATGGAATGTCAAGAGTTTGGGATGAGATGATGAACATGTTGGTTATTAGAGGATGGACACATTGGCTAAAAAGAATTCCAAATGCATTGACATCATGGCTATGGCATGGTGATGAAATATTTGGTAAATGAGAAAGCCTTGATGCTTTGTGCTTGAATTAATAGTTATTTGATGATGTTTGAAGGAACCAACACTTTGTTTTTGGACTTCTTTGGTCACTAAACTCTATCACTCTCTCTCTCTCTCTCTTTTTCTAGAGCCATTGATTTGATTAGCTTTAGGTTACATTGGTCTTCTTGGTTTCTTGGCACTCTTCTCCCATTTTTTTATGGAAGTGAAACCTTCATTGGGTTTCATTACTAAGGTCGAATCTTCATTTTCTCATTGAATGAGATGTGTTGCATTTAGTGAACCTAATCGGTAGAACACGTTGAGAATGTTACATGGCCATGGTGCATGAAAGTAAAATGTATGTTTTCATCATTGACAAGGTAAGGAAGGCTGAAGTTTGGCTATGAAATTATGGCTTAGAAGGAGTAGTGGAAATGATGTGAGGCAAGCACTGTTAGTGAGGTTAAACAAGCTAGTCGAATCTCATGTATTAAGGTCATGTCATAACTCACTGCTATGATGAGTCTTACCTTTGTGGTGACTTCAGGCTCATCCTATAAGTACAACTCTAAGAGGACAAGAAAACAAGTTAAAGAATACATGTGATTACAAGAGATTGTATAAGGCCACATGAGGTAACAAGAAAATATAGGTTATCATTATTTACAACTAGAAGAACATGAGAAATTGTACTTTGTTTTACATATTCATATAAATTTTTCAGTGCTTTAAGGTGCCAAAGAGTGATATGAGATCATGCAGGCTCATTTGTCAAAGGCTAGTAGAGTTTTCAACCTTCATCATTTGTTCAAACCTATAAATAAGGGCAAAGAATACTAAAAGAAAATACATCAATGTTAGAAGTAATAAGGATCATGTAAGGGCTTTGATGTTGTTTTCAAGTAAACTAATATTCTAGTTAGGCACTTGGCCTTAGGGTTTTCTCCTCACCATTATGAATTGAAGTGGGGAATTTGACTAAGGAATCTTATGTGAAGTTTCTAGCTTCAAGGTTGAATGTTATTGGGCCATTCCAATGTGTTAAGGCTATGTGGTTTAAAGGATTACAAACTTTAGGTTCAAGGGTTTGAGGTCAACTTGGTTGAATCAACATCACAAGAAGGGTTTACTTAGGCTCCAAGGTTAGTCAAATTACTTTCTCATCTTCCTAGTTCAATCTTGCATGTCAATATATGCACATCAAGTGGAATCTACATGATATAACTACCAAACCATGTTAAAAATAATGCAAATTACTATAGTAATGGAGCATAATAAAGTAAAATTAGATGAAAACAATGTAAATTGACATACAATGAGGCAAAGTAATGTTATAACAAGGTAAACTAGGATAATAAAAGGTAGATCAAGGTGAAATAAGGTGGAACAAGGGCCAAATGATGCAAAGTAAGGTTAAATAAGCAATAAATGAGGTTAAAATAAATATGAAATGATGTAAAATGAGGTTGAATGATGCCTAAGTGATGCCAAATGACACCAAATGATGTTAAATGATGGTAGCATGAGGCTAAATAAGATCAAATGATGTTAAAATGTTGTAAAATGTTATTGAATGGTATCAAATGACATCAAATGATATCAAATTATGACAAAATGACATCAAATAATGTCGAATGAAATTGAACAAGGTTGAACTAGGCCAAATGATGTCAAAACAATGCAAGATGACATCAAATGATACCAAACAATGTCAAAATGACATCAAATGATGTTGAATAATGTCAAGCAAGATCAAATATGATCAAAAATAATGTTAAGTAATAATATTTATTTTTAGATGATTTAAGGGTTCAAGTAAGGTAAAACCTAACAAAACTAGGCTATGAATTGTTAAAATAAGCTAAAATTTAGAAAAAATAGGTCATAAATGGCTAAACTAAGCAAAAATCTAGTAAAAAAATCATAAATTGTTAAAAGAAGTAAAATTCTAGTGCAAATAGGTTGTAAAATGTCAAAATATGAAAAAAATAGAGAAAATACTTAAAGTAAGAAAAAATCTTGTGACAACAATTTGTAAACTGTTAGAAAAGTTATTTTTTGTGGCTAAAATAATTAAAAAAGCTAAAAATTGATATTCAAAATGAGTGAGGACCATCTCCTCAATGAATGAACATTGTGTGTCACATTCATAATGTGTATGGCCTATGCAAGGAGCATTTGAGTTAGATTAATCAACTTTGAAGCTTGTTTGTGCCCCACATATTGGTCCACACATTGGCCAAGCATGTGGGATTGGAATTCCCAATGTGTTAGCACTCTAGGGCTAAAGTCTTACACATTAATAATGTCTTTAGCATGCAGAAACTGCCTTGATAAAGCCTAAAAAATTTAGCGTTGGAAATCCAAAAATTCCAAGTAATATAGTTTAACTTTAGATTCCAAGGACCTCCAAGAAGAGGATTCAAAGCACCCTAAATGATCTTGCCAATAACCCAGGAACTTAGAAATTATAAAAAATTGTAAAAGAATTAAATAAAAATTATAGATCTAACCAAGAGAAATAAGAAAACTAAACTTGCACAAAACAAATGAACTAAAAATTTTATTGAAAAAAACAATAGTTGCAAATACAAAAAGTTCAAGGAAGTATAAGTTTTTTTTATGATTAAAATGCACATAGAGCTATGTAAGAAGTGATTGTAGTCTTGGTGAAATTGGTAGAGTACATCCTGGAGTCAAATCCATGATCTAGGCACTCCAAAGTTTCACACCTGAAATCTCTTTATTGGTTCTTAGGCTAGATCTATTGCACTGGTTAAAAAATGGTGAATAAATGCTTGACTTTTTGCTATTGGACAATGCATTGAGAGTCTTCAATGCTTAGCCAATTGTCAATTTTCCAAAAATGTCTTACAAAAATGGACAAAAGGTTTTAAGTGCTCAAAGTTGCCAAAGTTGTAAAACTTGCCCCCATGAAAAAATGTTTTTGATGTGTTCAAGATTTGCTTTAATAGGTCATATGGTTGCTAATTTTTTACTACAAAATTTTGCCATGATTGCTAAAAAATTGATGTGATTTTTAGGTGTGATAGGCCAACATTTCTAGTGTAGTTTTCTATTTTTTGTAAGTTTTGATGCACCTAGGCCATCAGAACTATGCTAAGCACTATAAGTAGTCAACAGACTTTGGCAACTATGTTGGCTTCACCAAGACTATGTTAGCCATTGTAGAACTATGTTGGCTTCACAAAAATATACTAGCCTTGTGTAACCATGCTAGAATTGTGGCATCATCACTAGAACTATGTTAGAGCTATGCTAGCTAGCGAGGAAGCCTCATCTTTGCTGGGACTCTATAGCAACTACGCTAGCCAGCAAGGAAGCCTCATCCTCATTGGGACTACACTAGAGTTATGTTGGCCAATGAGGGAGCCTCATCCTCATTAGGATCATGCTGGACCTATGTTGGTAAGTAAGGAAGCCTCATCATTGCTAGGACCATGCTAGAACTATGCTGGAGCTACACTAGCCAGTGAGGAAGCCTGATCCTCATTGGGCTTAGGTTGGAGCTATGCTAAAGCTACACTAGTTAGCGAGGAGGCCTCATCCTCACTAGGACCATGCTAGAGCTACACTAGACAATGAGGAAGCCTCGTCCTTGCTAGGACCACATTGGAGCTATGCTACCCAACAAGGAAGCCTCATCCTCATTGGGACAATGCTAGAGCTATGTTGGACTTGTTGTAAATATTAAATCCCAATAATTCCCACATTGACTGCAAGTGTTTCAAGCGTAGTTTTGATTATGGCTAATATAAAACCCATGAAAACACCAAATTTGGTAGTTCCCAAGGCATTTTCAGCATTCCCAAGACCAATTATAAACATGAAATAATGTTTTTCAATTGGGAAGTAAGGAAATAATAACTTATGAAGCATTTTATTAGCCCCAATAAATTAAAGTATATAAGATTGCAGCTCATGGACTACAAACCTTAAATTTTACAATGAAAATCTAGCCTCAAGTTTAATGGTGATGGTCCTAATGCCAAAAATTTACAACATGCATTTTCTTGGTGGTGTTTCATTGATCCCTCTTTGTTGATGTCTTGAGGATTGACCCTAGAGACGATGACAAAGAATGCAAAACACCATCATAGCTCCATCACCACCACTTGATCTTTGCACTTGATTCTGTAGTATTAAACCATGCCAAAGAGTGCTTGTGATAATGGGATAAGTGTTATGATAAGATGATATAGGTTAAAAGCTATATTTGGTCATAAGAAAATGGTCACAGGGGTTAACAATGAATTCCAAATGGTGACTTCATGGTTATAATATGGTAATGACATTTTAGCTAATTGATGTAGTCTTTGTGCTTCGTGCTTTGAAGTTTTGGTCACTCAATAATTTTTTTGAGAGCCAACACTTCACTCCAAGGCTTCTTTGGCCATTAGGCTTTTCCCTTTACTTGTTTGGAGTCACTAATCTATCTTTTGGACTTTATTGTTCTTTTAGCTTCTTGGTAATTTATTTTTTTGCTTCCTATTTTTTGTGGGGTAAAGCCTTCCTTAGGTTTCATTTCCAAGGCTATATTTAATTTGGTTTTCTCATTGAATAGGATGTGTTATATCCAATGAACTTAATGGTGGAGCATGATGAAGGAGAGGTCATATGATCACAATGCATGAATGTCACAAATTAGTCATCATTGTTTTTTAGGATGATGGATGTTATAATTTGTTATGGGGTTGTGGCTCAAGGAGGGGTGATGGAGGTGATATGAAACAAGTACTCTTAGTATGATAGGACAAGCTAACCAAATCTCATGCATTAAGGTCACGTGATAACTTTTTGTTGTGATGAGTTTCACCTTTGCAATGACTTCAAGCTTCATCTTTCAAGCATAACTTCACAAGAATAAGAAAACAAGACAAAGAAAACATGTCATTACAAAATAATGCATAGGGATACATGCAACAACTAGCAAGACTATAGGCCACCATAGGTTACTACTATTACAACATGAAGAGATGTATGCGATGTGCATCAGATTTACAAAATTTGTAGTTCATTTGTTGTGCCAAATAGAGAGAGAGAGAGA
>MNCI01021031.1:89709-101566 GCA_015680685.1 Gnetum montanum | reverse complement strand
ACGAGCATTTAAGTGTGACTACTTGGTAACCCAGTTGTGTACCTAGGATCTGTGCTTGGTAATCCTAGTGGTAGTCATGAACAAAGTCCAAGATGTGTACGGATAATCAAGGAATGAATGCTCATCGCACTTAGGCTAGTTTAGATTCTCTCACCCTCTCTCTCCTAGATTAGTGAATATTACTTTCGATTGCCTTCAGGAGTAGCATTAGATTAGAAACCCATCATACACCTCACTCTGGACTAAACCATACGTGACAAAGCTAATACTAGTCCAGGTGGGAAGACAACAAACTATGACCTAAGGCTAACTATCTAGATACCACAACTAGTTCATCTGCAGAGTTCGAATGGATCACGTGTGTAACACTCGTATTTGTATGGTTGAGTGTAGGGGTACCTCACCACTCATCACATAGGGTTGATGATGACAAATCAATTAAGAGCTATCCTTGATCTATCCACAAAGTTAAAATTAATGAGGCACAACTAATCCAAACATGATTAAGCCAAGCCTTATAATTAAAGTTTAGGAGAAATATAAACCAAGAGGCTAAAGTTCAAAGTTTGAGCATTTAGAATCATGTAACCTGTCTATGAGTCAATAAGCCATCAGTAATAAATATAATAATCCAATATTCTCCTCCTTTTGAGATATCAACAAAAAAAGATAAGATAAAGCATAGTAAATCTATGATAAGAGAAGTAAATACATGTACATTCATAAAAACCTAAACATATCCTTAACAAGATGTTCATAAAGTAATTTGTATATAGCCATGTCAATTTTAAATACCAACACTAAGAAATACATCACAAGAAAAAATATCCAAAAGATATCTTAATCAAAATGAACTCATACTTTTATCTTTGATACTTTATCAAACTCCAAAATGAATAGTCATCTTCTTGCTCATTTTTAGCTATGGGTGTTGGAGTGGAAAGTCTAGCTACTAAATTGTCTTTTGGTAATAGTCGCAAAAGACTCCCCCTACACTGGTGGCCTATAAGATGATAATTGTTGATGAGGTACATGCTTCCCATACACACAGGCTTATATTTCTTCCTATACTCTTTGGTCATAATGCATCTACTATAGAGATATGGGTATTCTTCCCTTGAGCCTTTTAGGATCTTCATGCTACATAGAAATTCTAGGATCAAGTGTGTAGACTAAGGTCTCCCATTAGTGAATCATTCAACAACGAAGATGTAAATATTTTTAATGCGTAAGAAATTTCTCCCTAGATGCTTCATAATAAAAATGTCACATTAGAGCATTTCTTTTCCTTTTTTTCTCTCTTGACATAAATGTCTATTTTTGGTAGACATATTCTTTGGTCTTAAGATGTCTACACTTCTAGGGAGATATCTATCTTTCTAGGAAGACATCTATCTTGTAGGTGACAAAAATAAAAATGCTCATTTTGATCCCAAGGGCCTTCAAATGCATGCCAACAAGTTCCATAGATCCTAGAACCTCCTAAACTCATCAAAATAAGTCTAAAACACCCCTAAACATGGTAAAACACCTTGAAATCATCAAACAAAAATCAACAAAAGAAAACATACATAAACATCATACATTCATTAAGAATTACACAAGGGCTAGATGATGTTTTCATAAATTTGGAAAGCCATATTAAGATTAATTCTGAAAAATTTTGAAAGAAAGGCCTCCTATTATTAGTACGTTATGATAAAGATAGTAGATAATTCATATGCTCAAGGAATTCCTTTTGAAATGTTGCTTTTCTTAGAAGATACATGAATTACATTAAAAGTACCAATTCAAATGCTTCAACTATCATACATAAAAAAATCTTCTAATAAAAATTTGACTTTATGATTTCACAAGGAAGCAATGATGCCATATCATATAGAACACAAGATATATGTGTTTCAATAGCAATGGATGTAAAAAAAGTTTTGGTCCATGAATTATAGTCAAGGGTTTTAAACCACTTGAAAGTAATACATTCTAGTTATGAATCCAAAAGATGATTTATCAATAAAAACTATAAAAGTAGCACAATATTCCATTGATCCATAAAAATAAACTAATCTAGTCTAATCTCATCAAGTCAAGATATAATGATTATAACTATACTTGCTGTTACTTACCTTTCTTGCTGATGGAAATCAAGATGTCTAAGTAGATTGGAACTAAGGCTCTTCTTTCGAAGCCAATTTTGTTTATTTCTAATGTCTTACATCCTTTCAGAAAATTGTTGAGGGTTCTTTCACTTCCTTCTTTTCTCTTGATTCTCCACATATTTCTATTCTTTTTATCCTTTTGATTTGTTCGCAATTCCTTTTACCCTATAAGATTTCCTTTCTAGGTGCATTTGGATAAGACCAAGGATTCTTATGATATGACCAAGTGTTCATGTGATAATAATGTAAATTCCAATTCCATTACTTATGCACAAAACTATTACAATAATAACATCTAACCTTTTTGTTGTGGTTAAAGTGATCAAACCTTGGATTTTTTGTTGATTAGAATGTAGTATTTGTTGACACTTCAATCTTTGGAGACACCTTTTGTTGGGATGAAGTTTGTGTAGATGCTTCTTCTTGTGAACAACATCCTAGTTCACTTTTATCATGTGGACTTCTTCCTTGTCCAAGAAATATCTAGAGGGATTCTTTTCTTTTGACCAGCCTCTCATTTACAAGTTTAGCATTTGCAAGTTCTTCCTTAATCTGCTCATAAGACAAGGTTAGTTTTTTATTCCTAGCCTTCAGGTTTGAGTTTTCTTTTGGGAGGTCTAAAATTTTCATATTTAATAATGAGAGATTTTGATCCTTATTCTTCAATTTCTTATTCAACTTTATGCAAAGATTTTGAAGAGAACAGAAGAGTTCATAACTTTCTTCATTGATTTCAATTTGATCATCATCATCATTTGTGAGAGCCATGCAAATGAGGTGTGAGTCCTTTATAGTGTTATCTACCCCTCCCTCACTTTGTCCTCCATCATCCCAATTAGTGTAGATAATTTTTTCCTTCTTATCTTCTTGATTTATTTCCTCTTCGTCATCCCAACTTGTATAGATGCTACTTCTTCAACTCCTTTCTTCACTATACTCTTTTTTAAAAAACTTGTATGCATTGGGGAATGTAGAGGCCATATGGCCTCTTCCAAAACATATCTAGCATTTCATAGAAAAGTATCAAAATTTGAAATTTTAGATTGCTTACCTCTACTCTTACCTTTGCTACCCAAAATGTTGCTGATAAGTTGAGTGCATCCATTGAAGATGAATACCAAAACTATGAATCTCACATACTTCAAATTTTTTTGCATTTGAGTCTTCTAGCATGTAAAAGTGATCCCATTGAATATTAGAGACTTGATGCATGATCCTCCTTTATTGTTCACTCCTAACTTGTTACACTTAAAACTAGAAGTACTGAGCTTAAATACCACTTGAGGATCGAGAACTTAGAAGGGGGGTTGAATAAGTTTGCTAAAATAAAATTACATCAGCCACACAAGCATACCAAATTGTACATGGTTTTCTATCTTAGGTATATCCACACTTAGAGGGTAGAATCCATGCATAACTCTAGACTTTGTTTCTTCAAAAATTTGATTTAGAAGATGCCACAACTTTTGCAAGATTTATGCTCTTCTACAAAGAGTTTCATAGTTGCAAAATCTCTTAACCTTGCAAAATCCCAACAAGCTCAAAATGTGGTTTGAAGGGCACCATCCTATACAAGTTTTGAGCTTTTCTTTGGAGTGTTTTGTTGTTATGAATCCATTCAACCGTGTAAGGTCCCAACAAGATTAGAATATTTTTTTAAGGATCTCACAACCTTTACAAAATTGAGGTATACCCTGAAGTGTTTTGACACTACACAAACACTCAATCTTGTAGGATCCTGATGAGATCAATGACGGTGCCTTCTTGCAAGAAGCACATAAACCCCATAATATTACAAGAGAGAATCAAAATCATAAGGAACTATTGTAACTTAAATTATAGGTCCTTGTAGTTTGAAGCACAATTCTATAATCAATCAACCAAATGATTTTACAAATGAAGTACACAAGGATAATATACAATGATTTCTTTAATAGTGAAAAGTCATGCACAACACTTGCACAATACCCAAGAAATTGAAATCTTCCTATAGCCTTGGAGTCTCCAAAATCATCTTAGTATTCATGCAAGGGCTATCTAATGGCTAGTGTAGACATCTCCTTCGAGATTAGGATGTCTCTTTGAAATTGACTTCAATTCTAGGGATATGTCTCCTTGAAAAGTGGGACATCTCCATGGAGACATCTTCTTCTGAAAGAAGATGTCTCCTATTTTTGAAAGACATCTTATGTGATGCACTTCACTTCAACCAAGACATCTTTTGCTTCCTGGAGATGTGTTCTCAACTTTTAAACTTAGGTTCCTAAGGCTTCTTCTTATTGATTTAGCTTCCTCTAAATCACTGGAGCATCTTCATTTAGCTTGTATTCTTTGTACTTGTCCATGATTCCTTGAGTTCTTGTTATCTTCACTTTGACATCTCTTTGTGGATCTCATTTCTTGAGTTCTCATTCATGCCTTGTAAAATCATCCCATTGTAAAAACAGTCTATGTTCTTCATTTTTCTAAAGGTTTTGACATAACAAAAGGTCCATTAAAGTGATGGAAAAGAGTGGTTAAATGATGCCAAATGAAATAAAAAATTAATGATATTTTGCATGTCTTGGGCCTTAGTGGGTAATACTATTGTTAATTTTAGGCCTTAGCAGGCCATGATGTTGCCAATTTTAGGCCTTAGTGGACTAGAATGTTGACATTTTTAAGCCTTATTGGGCCATAGTGTTGCTATTTTTATGCCTTAATAGGCCATGATGCTACTAGTTTTAGGCTTAGTAGGCCATGATATGCTAGTTTTAGGCCGTAGAGGGCCATTGTGTTTCTAGTTTTAGGCCATAGTAGGTCACAATGTTGCTATTTTTAGGCCTTAATAGGCCATGATGTGCCAATTTTAGGCCTTAGAGGGCCATTATGTTTCCATTTTTAGGCCTTAGCAAGTCACAGTGTTGCTAGTTTTAGGCTTTATCAGGCCATGATGCTGCTAGTTTTAGGTATTAACAAGCCATGATGCTTCTAGTTTTAGGCCTTAGTGGGCCATGGTATTGCTAGTTTTAGACCTTAGTGGGTTGTGGTCCATAGTTTCCTAACAAGTATGAGATGCTTTCAAAAGAATTTATAAGGATAAAATCAACAATAAAACATGATATAATGTTGTAAAGGTGAACAAGAGACCATTGACCAAAGAAGAGATACAACATTTACTACAAACTTATGCTTGATCGTCAATAGATCACTAAATACCTTTTGCATGATCTTATGCTCACCATCTACCTTGTTTAGCATGGTAAGCTACATGCATTTTTGTTGAACACTTCATGTCACAGAGTTGACATTGCTAGCATTGTTGTTTTTCTTATTGTTGGTCCCAGTTTGAGTATTGAGAGCTTTCTCTTAAAACTCCACCTCCAAACCTTAGTCAATGTTAACATAGTTAACCAAAGGTAGTGAGATGTTCCCACAAATAATAATTTCACCACCCATGTATGGTAAGTGAATCTCCTAATGTATAGAAGATGAGATCATGTGAAGCTTAGCCAACCATGGCCTTCATAAGATCAAGTTGAAGTTGGGTGTCTCTTAAATCATTAGGAAGTTGATGGATGTAGGGAATTGATCACTTGCTACAAAATCCAAGGAGATGAAACCTTGCAATACTACTTGTGATTCATTAAATTACTTAAGTGCAAAGATAGCGGTTTATTGGAGTTCTCAGTTAATCCTGGTTTGTTAACAATAAAAAATGGTATCACATTAATTTCCACCCCATCATCCACATGAACATGATGAACCTTGTACTTGCTAATATGTATAATAATAAGAAGAGCTAAAAATAGCACTTCTGCACTTCGAGAGTTTACATTCACCTCATTGTCATGAAACTTGAGCATGGGTTGATGCCCATTTTCCCTAAGTGGATTTTGCTCAATGATAGAATGGATAGACTCTCTATGGATAGGCATGTTTATGCTCACAGAGATAGAAGTAAACACTTGATCTAGTGCATCTCTATGACTAGAAGAAGTTATAACTAGGTCATACAAGTTTGGTGATGTGTTCTTTAGTTTTAGGGATTGTTTGGCTTGTTCCATGTTTTAGCCTTCATGATCTTAAATGCCTCCATCCTTTCTAGAATTTGTGGCTTAGGTTTCAACATGGGTGCCTTGTGGCCCTGGTCCATGGGTATAGTTGGTCTTAGTGTAGGTCTAGATGGGTTAACTTATTTCAAACCCTTTTATTGTTGGTCACCTCTAGTGGGCTTTGTTTTTGGTTTGGCAACAAGTTGATTTCATTGACATTGTGATGATGATTTCCTACTAACCTCTAAGTTGTGGGCCAATATAGGTGGGCTTTGATTATTAGTTGTTATTGCTTTGCTTATTGAAAGTGGAGGAACCTAAATAACTAATGGTTCCTTAGGCTTTGGAGGATTAGCATCTTGTTGTCTAGGTTGTGAATTTGATGCCACTAAAGATGGAACATGTATGATTGATGAGTGATGAGGTACCCCTATGCTCAACCATACAAACACGAGCATTAACGCATGATCTAGTTGAATTCCAAGGATTAAGTGCTTATGCACTTACACAAAACAAGGATGGTTTATGCAATTATTATCTTCTCAAGCTTACTTGTAAGGTACAATTGTATGGTTAAGTAAACTTGAGGTATATAATTTTTATGCTTTTTATGTTTTATGTTCTTGGTGCTTAAAATGGGGAAATGAAATAATTTAGTAACTAATTTGATTTAACTAATCAACTATTCTCTAACTAGTCCTATCACCAACATCCGTTTCCACTTATCAAACACATCCTAAACTAGTGCAACACTACTGGGATTACCAAACACTAGTCATTACTGGGTTACCAAGTGTTCTACGTATTCTCGAAGTGATTGTACTGAGTGTGCTAATTCATTGATAATTAACAATTCAATAGAAATAACATTAACTAAGGAGAGTAGCAAATAATAGTAAAAAACATTTAAATGAAATAATTAAGCCATTACGAATGTTGCAAGGTTTATCACAAAGTTCGTCTTTATTTTCAAACACAAGGTGTGCTTAGGTACACAATGCTCAAATAGAGATATGTTCACTTTATGACTCCTACTACAGGCACTCAGAAATAACTCTAACTCTAGAAGGGAAAAATTGCAAGGGTTTAGCTAAGGGACTAAAAAACTAATTTGAAACCAAGTGCCCCCTATCTCTCATTTATAGGTAATGAGATAGATTCTGATATCACATGTTTGATATCACTTTAGCATCTTTGATATTGAGGGTGCGATATTAAGGGTTCAATATCATAACTCATCATACCCCCACAACTAAATAAAAACTTGTCCTTGAGTTCCTTACAAAGTAGTGAAAAGGTGTGGGATTATTGACTGAATGATGGCTGACAATGACATGGAATGATAGACTCAAAGTGCCCGATGAATGGATCAACAAACGTATTACAACATTGGTATTCATAACCATTGTGGTGAACACTATACATAGATGACATCCAAACCCTCATTTGATAGCTTGAAGAGAGAGAGAGAGAGAAAATAAAATGAGGCACATTGCTATTGATGTCAAAAATGTGCACACCATTGTTCATCCATGGCCACATGACCAAGCTTGTTCCTTGCATAATTACTCTTGCTCTAGTCCATCCTGAGTGCTCCCTCCTATCCTAGTCCATTGTTCATGTGATCGCCATCTGCACACATACAACATAGTCATGAATTAGTAGGGATAGATAAGATATAACGTAATTGATACCTTGCCTCAATATGAAGCACATTGGCTAGGTTGTGGGTATGGCAGATACTGGGTTAGAGGTTTGTAACTTAATAACTACCCAAGTTGTAGGGGTGAGATAAGTAATGAAATGGAAAAATTTGCAACAGGCCCCCATGATTAAGAGTGAACCTTTGATAGCAATAAGATGGAAAATGAAAGAACAAGAAAGATTAGAGAAATAAGAATGTTGAAGCCAATAAAAAGGCATAGAAGGGCAAAGAAAACAAAGGTCATAGATGGGGTGAAATGAGAAATAGTTGAGTTCAAGAAAAGTTTAAGGGAAAAAACTTAACAATTGCACCAAAAAGGAATGCTAGTGGATCCTCCCCAAAGTAGGCTGATGCCCTTTATGCCCTGACACACCCATAAACCAAAGAGTCTGTAGGCTCTAGGAATGACATATGGAAGCAATAGTTAAGAATTCACCCACAAGAATTTACCAAAGAATAACAATGTGTCGACCAAGATATAGACTAATCATAAAATTGGCAATAAGGTGGAATATGGAAAGCAATACAGAAAGAGAAAAGAGAATGGAATGGAATCCCAAAATCAAGGTTGTGTAAAGTCCCTTGTGTATTATGTGGTTAAGGTGACTTAATAAAATTCAATCCAAATCTGGATTAAAACTAACCACATTTAGTGACCTCACATCAACACATGTGACCAACCTATCCTCCTAAAGTAATGAGAATGCTTCCACAAAACAACCACCATTCCAACAAGAGAAAGATAGAGAAGTAGGAAGCGAGAAAGGGCCTTAATAAGAGGGAACCTTCAGGCATGGGTAACATGTCTTTCTAGTGTCATAACCAATGCTTGTAGTCCATGTTCCTTTATTGTGTCTAAGGGGTGTGCTTTGAATTCCCACTAGTTTGTGTTTTATTACTATTATTTTTTAAGTGGGAACCACCATGCAAAGACTTATTTGATTTATTCAACCTCTTGGTACTAGTTATCAGCGGAATGGTGGAAAACCTATGAAAAACATCCAAGTACCTAAGAGAATAGCCAGCACTAATGTGTCAAATCCCCTTGAAGTAACACCCTTTCAATCCATTTAAATCTTTTCTTGGTTTGAAGAGTACCAAGCCACAAATTCATTAATAGGTTTGATTAGAAAAAGGGATAATACATTTCCAAAACAAAGGAGACCATAGAGTTGAATGGATGAATGGATGACATGGACTCATTGCCTATTTTATCAAAAGAAACCATATCTTAGCATCAACATTGAAAGTCAAAGATAAAAACAAAACATTAGTAATCAATCACTATTATAGTACAACCCACCATCATGAGCACTTAGTATGTGACGAGTGAAAATAAATCAAACAAAATATAATAGAGAAAGAAATAGTAAAAATGCTAATGATGGTGTAAAATGAAAACAAGTAAAGATAAAAAATGTGTTAAAAAAAAAAGACAACAGAAATTGAGCACTTAGAATAATTAGCATTGGTGGCCATCTCCCCCATGACTGAGTTGGAAGGAGGAGATCTGAAATAATGAGCAAGGTTGTCCATCAACAAAGGTAGTGTTAGTACTGGCCATTTTGGGCTCATTGAAAGGTTTAGTCTACTAGATGTTGATCAACAAATTCTTATCTGGGCTTTCAGGGTTATAGATCATCATGGCCCCTAAAGGAAAAGTTTAATAAATGATATAAGGTCCTTCCCATAGCATTTGAAATTTAGTTTGTTGTGGCACAAGTGTGGGATTCCAATAAAGAACCCTATCTCCTGGTTTCTATTTGACTTTTCTAATTCTTTGGCCATGACGTTGTTTGTTAAAGGCCTTATGTAGTTCATTGGATGACAAGGTGGCTAGTTGGTTTTCATCTAGCAAGTTAAGGTTCATTAACTATTCCTTTTATGCTAGACTAAGGTCAAGGTTAAGGTCACATGTTGTAAATAGTGTACAAAGCTCAACTTGGATAAGAAGTGTTGGAAGTTTACTGTACACCAACTCATAGGGAGAATAGGCTATAGGGAGTTTCCACGTGGAGTGGTAGGCCCAAAGAGCATCGTTTAGTTTGGTGCTCTAGTCTCACCTATATTTGCTAATGGTTCATGTCAATATTTTTGTGATCTCCCTATTAGTGACTTTGGCTTGACCATTTACTTGAGGATGATATGGTGTAGTTAGTTTATGCTCAACTTCTAAGCATTGCATTAATTTCTGAAAAGTTTCACCTATAAAGTGTGTGCCATTATCAGAAATAAGTGCACGAGGCACACCAAACCTATTTATTATTTTTTGTTGGACAAATTATACAGTGGTATATGATGTATAATCCATAATAGTAGCTGCTTCTGTCCACTTTGTAAAATAGTCAACAACAACAACAATGTATGCTTTTCCATTGGACATTAGTGTAAGAGGCCCGATAAAATCAATTCCCCATATGTCAAAGGGTTCTAAGGGTTGAATCCATTGTTGTGGACCCTCCATTCTAGCAATCATTCCCCCATCACGTTGGCAGCACTCACAAGATTGGACAAAATGATGGGTATCTTGAAACAATGTAGGCCAATAATATCCCGCAAGCAAGATTTTAATGGTTGTTCATCTCCCAGTGTAATGACCCTCACAAGGGCCCTCATGAGCATCTTGGAGAATTTGCAATTGATTTGCGTCAAGAACACACCATCATACCAAGCCATCAGAATGCACCTTGTAAAGGTGTCCATTGATTTCCATGAAATGTTTGACTCGATGGAGAAACTATTGTTTCTTTTTAACATCTAGCCCTTGTGGTGTTTCTTGTGTAAGAAGATAAGTAAGAATGCTGCTATACCAATTTGTATCTATGGGTGATTGATTATTTACTACACCTACAAAGAGGAATTCATCAGAGAAGCAATCATAAATTGGGTATTCGTCCTCTTTGTTGTCCTATCACAATCAAGATAAATGATCAGTAATAACATTCTTAGTGTATTTACAATCTACTATTGTGATATTGAACTCTTGCAATATCACTAGCCATCGTATGACACGAGGGCTCACTGTTGGTTTATTCATAAGGAACCAAGTCACACTATGATCTACATGTACAAATACCTTATAGCCTAATACATAGTACCTAAATTTTTCTAGTGTAAATACCACAACCATTAAATCTTTTTCTGTTGTGGTATAGTTGAGTTATGCATCAGTAATATTTCAACTTTCATAGTGAATGTAATAAGGACATCTTTGGTCATCTAACTATGTAAGTACGACTCTTAAGGAAAAATTGAACATGTCAGTCATTATATGGAATGGTCTGAACTAGTTAGGAGCTTGTAGAATGGGTGTTTCTATGAGTTTCTGCTTCAAGGTTTGGAAAGCTAGCTCACATTTCTTGGTCCATTCAAAGGGAACATCCTTCTTTGTTAATTCTATCAATGATTTCACAATCTTTAAAAAGTTCTCAATGAAGTGTCTATAATAGCCAGTATGTCCAAGGAATGATCAAACATCTTTTACAATTTCAAGTTGACGAGTGATTCCTTGGATGAATTTAATATTTTTAGGATCTACCTCTATCCCTATTTGTGAAATCTTATGCCATAATACAATGCCCTCTTGGACCATTAAGTGGCTTTTTTACCAATTAAGCCTTAGGTTGGTTTCTACACATTGTTTCAATACTTGCTCTAATCGATCCAATGCTTTTTCCAAGTATACTCCATAGGTGGAGAAATCATTCATAAAGACCCCCATAGCATTTCCTATTTGCTACTGAAATATGATTAGAACCAGATGTGGAAATGTTGATGGGGCATTACACAAGCCAAACGACATCTGCCTATATGCAAATGTTCCCCAAGGACTTTTGAATGTAGCCTTGGCTTGGTCTTTTGGTGCTATTTGAATTTGATTCTACCCACTGTAACCATCCAGAAAACTATAATAGCAATGCCTTGCAATGGTATCTAAGACTTGGTCAATGAATGGCAATGGG
>MNCI01021031.1:54440-89481 GCA_015680685.1 Gnetum montanum | reverse complement strand
TTTCTTTTTGTTGAGGAGTGAGCTTAGCGTTAATGATTACTAGTTTTTCATTCTTGGGAAATGTATACTCCATACTAGTGGACAAAAATTTTAATTCAAGGGGCTCTTTCTTAAAATCGTTAGGAATTTCCAGCTTTCCCTAATTGATATTTTTGGTGTTAGTACTTGTAAGTTGACGATGGACTTGCTTTAATGCATCTATGCTATTGATATAGCTACAAGTTAAGCTCTCAGCTAGTTCCATGCATAAGGTTGAATTGATTTCTTGGTCGACTATCAACCACTGGGTGCCTTCTTATCTTGTGGCTACTACATATAGGCATCTATGTATATTAGTTACTTGTGCACACTGGTTGCATGTAGGCAATGTTAAGCATTGTACAAACCAAGAATTCTACACGCAGTTGCACCCTGTGTCACTGCATGTGATGCATGGAACTTTCTTCTTCTTGATCTTCCCAAATGCATTTTATTTTAATATTTCTAGGAAAAGATCACATATTCCTAGGCACACATCAATTGTACTTAGCCATACCCTTCCCATTATGATTGGGAAGTCCCCCTTCTAGTTGTTGACTTGGATTACTAGGAAATCGATTTGATACAACCATCCATAAATAGTGGTGACAATGTCCTCCACTAGTCCTAATGGGATAGTGATGGATTGGTCAACCAACTCTAAATGAATGTTACTATTTTTAGGTGGAGCTAGGTTCTAGGCTTTGTACATTTCTTGAGAGATTAAGTTAACACTAGAACCTAAATCCAAAAGAGCTTTACAAGGCTCATTCCCAATGATTTGTAAATATATAAGAGGACTTCAAGGATTAGAGAATTTCCTAGAAAGATGACCAGCTTTAATCTAATCAGTGATGGCATTAGTTAATGTGAGCTCCAAAGATTCAAATGATGATGAGGTGTTTAGATAACTAGCCGCTTGTGATTGTAAGGACTTGGTTGGACTATTGGTTCTAAAGAAAGGTCTCTTCTTTGATCAGTTATCCAAACCAATAGTAGGTTGAGACTTGATAGCCCTTGTAGCATTACATTATTGCGGCTGGGCAAGAAGCTCATCCTACATAGTTGGAGTAGGTGGTAATGGAGCTAAGGGTGGAAGAGATGTAGTCATATGAGAAAGATAGTATGTATGTGGAACATCTCTCTTAGGAGAAGGAGTTGTATAGTACTCATGGGTTTGGTAGTGAGGCTGAGGAGCGATGTGACAAGTAGAGTCATGTAGAGAGATTGACTGCTGAACATACTACCTGTATGGGTCAAGTTGATGGTAAGGGTATTGTTAATGTGGTAGTGGCATTCCCCATTCTTGTGGGTGTTGCCATTATTGATACTATTTATTCAGTTGTGGTGGTGCTCCACTCAGATAATATGTCAAGGGTTGGTGGAACTACTTTGGGTTACCTTGGGAATAAGGTAACCTTCTGGGTATTTTTCTTCTATTTAATTGTGGGTTTGGTGCATACACCCTAGACTCTTGCAGATGTGACACTATTGGACAAAATCCTTTAGGATGGTCATATTGGAAAATTTCACATCTACCTTCATTGTCGATGTTCGAATCCACAACCTCTTCAATGATGGCAACTTTGCCCTTACCCTTGTTACGTGCATACTCAACTTCTTTCTTTTTCCTTCTCTCCCAGTCACTACTTTGTTCTCTAGACTCCTCTACCATTTTTAGAATAGTTTGAAATTTATCCTCTAGGAAGTTCCACATTTGATCTACCTTTTTTCGATACTTCTAATGAAAATTTTTGAATAGGTAAAGTATTTCTATTCACCATCTCTTCGAGTGGTGACTCTTCTTCATCTTCACAAAATAACTTCCTTGTTTTGGAGGGAAGGATCTCTATTGTATTTCTCTGCACTTTCTCTTTTCCTTAACTCACCTTCCTCCTTGACAACTTACTTCAAAAATCTTTGTATTTGATGGGCTTTGAGCTCAGATAGCCTTCCTTGGGCATAAGTCCTAAGGCTTCTTCACATTTCGTACCTAAGCCCATCTACAAGATGGCATAGTTGTTCCCTTTGCAAGTAATCATGGCCAGGGCAATGATGTAATAATGCATAATATAAGCCCATGGTAGCATCCAAGGGTTCATGTCCTCCTTGTTTCCATCCTTGGATTTTCTTATGCAGGTTGGACACTTGGGAGTATGTTTGATTCTTATCGTTGAATAACTCTAACATGGTACTCCATCGACGAATGGATTCCAGTTCTAAGGACTAGTACTAACTTTCTGCTTCCTTGATCAATGTTCATGGAAACAACTTTAGCTTTTGTCACTCATTTTCTATATTTTGCAAGGCACATGCATCATGAAATGCTTGTAGATGGTTTTCAGGATCAGCATTGTATCCCCCTTCAAATCGTGGGATGTTGTTCATGTTTAGTCTTTTGATCCTACTATCCTTTTGGTGCCTTGTTGGAATCCTAACAACCTCTATTATATCTAACATACTTTGGGTGGAAAGTAGGGGTTCATCATGATTGTATTTTCTATTACGTCTATGAGGCCTATGTTGTTCCCTACTCTTCCTTATTTTGTGTTGTGTCTCTCTGAAATGTCCTTGTCCCCTTTCCCGACTGTTTTGTCTATGATCTTTATTTTGCCTACCATTTTCCTCATGGTCTTTCCCTTTATGACTGCATTCAAACCCCTAAGGAGAGGGGGAAGGAGATGATAAAGGTGAAGAGGAAGGAGGACTAACACTATGATGGCACCTATCACTTTCTCTTTGGTGGTCGCAACCTCATTCGTAGTTACAATTGGAATGCCCGTCATTATCACGTGTTCATGCTCCTTTTTTGGATCCTTTATGCCTATTGGTATTAGAACCTAGGTTATGAATAGTTGAGTGAATATTCTAATATACAAATCCTTGACCATAGTCAACAAGAGGAACATTGTTTTGTAGAAAATCTCTTGAGGTAGGTTCACCATCCTCATTTTCACTTAGGACATACGGGACATCCTGGGACCACTTTTTCTTCATAGATTTGTAATGTCTCTCCTGTTCTAGGTCCCTTTGACATTGTGCCTTCATGGATCAATACTCTGTTGAGTCATGTTAATGCATAACGTACTCTACCTATAAGTGCTACATGCCAATTCGTGTGAGAGCATGAAGAAACATGTTTGGTATTAAGCAATCAGGAGGTAACACTATGTTACCTTCTAAATCATGCCAACATAGTTGTTCATCCTAGTTGAGGATAAAGATAAAGTCTAGTACATACTCATCAAGATGAGCGTATACCATGCAAAACTATTGGGGCATTGGTGGATCATCATGTGCACTCCACCTCTGATTGTTCATTGTGTCAGACCTAGTTGGTGAAGCACTCTCATAAGAAGAAGGAGACATGATTTATTATTCAATGTGCAATACCCTTTTCGGTGATTATAGGATAGTTAATTCTAAGGTTTTGTTCCAATGATGGGAAGGATTGTCTAAGTTCTAATGAGTGCACAAACAACAAAATCCCTGACAACGATGGCAATGATGAGTGGAGAGGTACCCCTACGCTCAACCATAAGAATAAAAGTGTTCACGCATGATTTGGTCAAACTCCAAGGATTAAGTGCTTATGCACTTACATAGAACAAGGATGGTTTATGTGATCATTATCTTCCCAAGCTTACTTGTAAGGTACAATTGTATGGTTAAGTAAAATTAAGGTATATGACTTTTATGCTTTTTATATTTTATGTCCTTGGTGCTTAAAATGGGGAAATGAAATAATTTAGTAACTAATTTGATTTAACTAATCAACTATTCTCTAACTAGTCCTATCACCAGCATCCATTCCCACTTGCTGGACACATCCTAAACCAATGCAACACTACTGGGATTACCAAACACTATTCATTACTAGATTACCAAGTGTTCCACGTATGCTCAAAGTGGTCATACTGAGTGTGCTAATTCATTGATAATTACCAATTCAATAGAAATAACATTAAGTAACTAATGAAAGTAGCAACTAACATTAAATAACATTTAAATGAAATAATTAAGCTATTCTGAATGTTGCAAGGTTTATCAAAAAGTTCATCTTTATTTCCAAACACAAGCTGTGCTCAGGTACACAATGCTTGAATAGAGATATGTTCACTTTATGACTCCTACTACAGACACTCAAAAATAATTCTAACTCTGGAAGGGAAAAACTGCAAGGGTTCAACTAAGGGACTAAAAAACTAATTTGAAACCAAGTGCCTCCTATCTCTTATTTATAGGCAACAAGACAGGTTTTGATATTGCATGTCTAATATTGCTTCAGCATCTTTGAAATAACGTATCTGATATCAAGGGTTCGATATCAGGGATCTGATATCATGACTCATCAATGATGAAAGGCTTCTTAGGAGTTGAAGGAGGTGGTACTCAAATGATGAAGGTCTCTTTTTTCTTTGTTCTTTGGGGCTATGGTGGTACTTTAACAACAAATGATACCTATGAGGATTAGATCATTTGGTTTCTATGAATGAGGCTATAATGTAAGAGTTATTATTGATGTTGGGAGAATTGGGCTGGCTCAACACCAACTCTCCATGGTTGGTCATCTTTTGGATGTCATCCTTTAATGCTAGGCAAAAAGCAATGTCATGACTAGCCATTTGATGATAATGGTAAAACCTATCTAGTTTGAAGTACTTTCATAGCCTTGGATAGTCTTTGGTCGCTATCATTAGATCTCTAGCTATGTCACAAAGATGATCATGTCTCTTACAAGCTTCTTTAGATAGTTTCTTATGTTATATATGGTCATCTTTAAGCAACTATTCTAAAAGCTTAGAGGGCTTCATAGGAAACATTGTGTAGGTCTTGGTTGATTTGGGATGTAGGAAGTGGATAGTTGCGATGCATCAGAAGATGTGTTGTGAGGTAGTGATTCCTACCTCTCTGCTTGTTTTGAATCCTTTGTTACTATGGTCACTATTGAATGTTCTTGCCTATTTTTATCTCTATCTTTCCTTGTGTGTTTGTTTTTATATGCCACGTAGGTTGGATTGTTACTAGCCTTAGCTACCTCCTTAATGTTCTTAGTTTGTGAGAAGGCTTAGCTTAGTGATTGGGGCTCTAAGTAGTAGTGCTTTAACTTGATGAAGTCATTTACTACTTTCATAAATATGGAAAAGAAGTGAATTTTAGAGATAGGTTTTAGAATTTCATTAATTGTTAAATTCCATGTTTAAATGAATCTTTTGAATGGTTCAAGTGGTCCCTGCTTCACCTTCATTAGTTGATCTAATGTGGCATCCATCTTCAAGTTGTATCTAAAGTAGTTAACAAATTGGTTTATAAGGTCTTCAAGGGAAGATATGAAACCTCTAGGAAAGGTTTAATACCAATCTAAATCTTTATCATTAAGGGACATGGGAAAAATCTATAGTGTGGTATGAGGCCAAGCTTGCAAAAAGAGGCACTCAAACTAGAAGGTAATAAAGTATGCATTGAGATTCCATTCACCATTGTATTTGGTGAAGTTTGGTATGGACATACCCACAAGTAAGATCATTTTAGGGATATTAGGGGTTATAGGATCATCTTGGTAAAAGTATAGAACCTTGACCATCTAAGTTGTACTGGCCCTGAGCTTTCACAACTCTTCAATAAGGTCTTGGATAATTTGAAATGCTTGATTAAAGCCTTGGGGTATCATTGTAGGCTACAGTATCTGTGTTAATAGTTAAGGAGGAAGTTGGATGGTTTGAGGCTATGTGATTGGTATTGATACAAATAGAAGTGTTTGAGTGACCACTGCTATTGGTGGGTTGAACAAGGAGAAGGAGTTTTAAATTGGGACATAGGGTATGAAGGGAGAAAAGGGACTATGAGATGCTTATGTTGCTTGGGGCCTTGATGAGGGGCCCAATGGCATAATAAAGGGAGATGATGAGGTAGACATCACTAAGGCTAAGTGCATGGAATGAGTTTGTATTGTGAAGGACATGGATGAGAACAAGGAGGTAGACTAAGGCACGGGTTGGGTCTAGTGTCTGGTGATGATGGGTGTAAACACAAGAATAGTAGAATGGAAAAGGAAAGAAGAAGATTGGGGAACTTATCCCACAGATGAGGCATGGAAGGTTGAACTGGAAGTGGTAATTCAAGGAGATGATTATTAGAAAAGGCTCTCAATAAAGGTGTTAGGCTTCAATTTAGCATCAAACTCATCCTATTCTTCTTTGTGACCTTCCAAACTAAGCTCCTTACTCCACTCATTAACTTCTATGAGTTGTAGGAGCATTTTTGCATAAAAGTCGATGAGGAGAATCTTGTCATAAGGGGATTAGATGTATTCTTTTCCATCCCTATGTATAATTTCGAATTGGTGCTTGGCATCAAACTTAGAGCATGGTATCAAGAGACTAACTTGTATCTTGACATAGAGGAAGTTGTAGAACTTCTCATTGATGACCACAAAATCTAGGTTTTTACACCTTTGTTAGAGTTCTTGTCTTTGTTCTATGAATGTAAGGCCTTTCGGGTCATAGACACAAACTACATCTTGGCTGCAGGCCATGTATGTAAGGTCTAGTGGTACCATGGTTGATTTACAAAAAGTCATTAATTGGTACCAACAAAAAATATACCAAGCTAGCAAAACCTAAGCTAGTCTTTGCAAAACTAGGTTGGGCTTTATAAAACTAATATGGACCAACAAAAACTAAGCTAGGCTTTATAAAACTACGCTAGGCTAGAAAAAACTAAGTTGGGCTTTGCAAAATTAGGTTGGGCTTTATAAAGTCCAATAGTTGTGAAAATTTAAATATGAAAAATATGGTTGTTGGTAATATGTTGGATTTTGGAAAGATATGCTAGTATTTTTTTCAAAAATATGTTGGTGATAGAAAAAGTAAGTTTTTGGTTTGTCATGTTAAGAGATGTTGATATATTTTCCTTTTATGGAAAACTATGCTGGGTATTGTTGTCCAACTAAGAATAAATTATAATTTTCTTAAAGATATGCTAGGTAGCTTGAAAAATAATGCTAGGGTTTATGTGGTAATGGAAAATGTAATTAGTTCACCAAAACTATTTTGGATAGTTTGGTAAAGTGGGAAAAATGTGTTGGTTTTGCCAAGAGACTTGGCAGACAAATTCATAGTAGAAAATGGATGATGGAAAGGTGTGTTTGGCCTTTGGAAAATTGAAGACCAAGTTTTAACAGCCAAATGTTGTGGGTTTTTCAATAAACTATGCTAGTCTCTAAAATCTCAGCAACTATTGTGAATTTCACAACACCCAAACTCACTGCAACAACCACGTTGAGTATTAGTTGTAGGAGAATGGATGGCAATGTTGGTTTCTTGGCAAGTTTTCTTGGAAAAATTTAAAGGTTTTTTAATGTCAACAAAGGTAGATAAAAATTGGAACTAGTAATTAAATAAGGATAATATAAGATTTAGGCAAAGAAATTGGGCAAAGGCCCTCCTTCTAGTGCTAAGAATTGTAACGCCTAAAAATTTTGATGCTAAAATACTGAAACTTCTAGGTGAAATAGTTTAACTTCAAATCCCAAGGGCCTTCAAGAAGAGGATTTGAAGGGCCTTAGATGGTCATATCAATAAGCTAGGGACTTAGAAATTATAAGAAAAGTGTAAAAGAATTGAATAGAAATTGTACATATAACCAATAGAAACAAAAAAAATAAACTTGCACAAAACAAATGAACTATAAATTTTATTGAAAATAATAATAGTTTTAGATACAAAAAGTTCGAGGAAGTAAAATTTTTTTATGCTTAAAATGCACAAAGAGCTATGTGAGAAGTGGTTTTAGTTTTGGTGAAATCGATAGAGTGCATCCTATAGTTAGCTTCACGATCTAGGTGTTCCAAAGTTCCACTCCCAAAACTATTTATTAGTTCTTAGGTTTGATCTATTGCACTAGTTGAAAAATGATGGGTAAATGCTTGACTTTTTGCTACTAGGCAATGCACTACAAGTCTCCAATTCTTAGCCAATTATCAAGTTGCCAAAGAAGTCTTACAAAAATGCCCAAAAGGTTTCAAGTGCTCAAGGTCTAAAGTTGTAGAACTTGCCCTCCTGAAAAAACTTATTTAAGGTGTTTAAAATTTTCTTTAATAGGTCATACTATTGTTGATTTTTTTGCTGCAAATTTCAACCTGATTGCTAATAGATTGATGTGAGTTGTAGCTGTGGCAAGACATCATTTCTCATGTAGTTTTCTATTTCTGGTAAGTTTTTATGGACCTAGGCCATCACAACTACATTGAGTGCTATAAGTAGTAAATAGACTTTTGCAACTATGTTGGCTTCACCAAAACTACACTAGATTCATGAAACTATGTTGGCTTTGTGGAACCATGTTAGAATTGTGGTATCCTTACTAAAACTACACTAAAGCTATGTTGGCCAGCGAGGAAGCCTCATCCTTGCTAGGACTATGCTCAAGCTATGTTGGTAGGTAAGGAAGCCTCATCCCCATTGGGGCTATGCTAGAGTCACATTGGCTAGCGAGGAAGCCTCATCCTCACTAGGACCATGCTAGAANCAAAAAGTCAAGCATTTACCCATCATTTTTCAACTAGTGCAATAGATCAAACCTAAGAACTAATAAATNTCATCCTCACTAGGACCATGCTAGAACCATGCTGGAGCTATGCTAGATAGCAAGGAAGCCTCATCCTCACACGGACCATGCTAGAGCTAGGCTAGCTAATGAGGAAGCCTCATCCTTGTTGGGATCATGCTCAAGCCACATTGGAGCTATGTTGGCTAGTAAGGAAGCTTCATCCTTGCTAGGATCATGCTAGAGCTACACTAGCCAATGAGAAAGCCTCATCCTCATTGGAACCATGTTGGAGCTACACTAGCCAACAAGGAAGCCTCATCCTTGTTGGGACCATGCTAGAGCTACACTAGACTTGTTATGACAATTAAAGCCTAATAATTTCCACATTGACTACAAGTGTTTCTAGCATAGGTCTGGCTATGGCTAACATAAAACCCATGAAAAAACCAAATTTAGCAATTCCCAAGGCATCTTTAATCTTTCCAAGCCCAAATACAAACATACCATAACATTTTTCACTTGGGAAGTGAGGGAGTAGAACCTTATGAATCATTTTTATCCTCAATAAGTTAAAGTATGTAAGATTGTAGCTCATGGGCTACAAACCTTACATTTTATAATGAAAATCTAGCCTCAAGATTAATGGTGAAGGTTCTAATGACAAAAAGTTAAAACATGTATTTTATTGGTGGTGTTTCAACCTTGACTATGTTTGAGCATATTTAAACTTGTCAATTGTTGATACAGGCTTCACACATTAGCCTACATGCTACCACAACATGTGGGGCTTGGTTCTTCAATGTGTGGAACTTAATAAATCATTTTGTATTAACTTCAACAAGGTTTTTGGCTTCTCTGGGATTCTAGGATTTAGAAGAGAGATCTACAGTTTGTTGGACCATTTGGAGCAAAATATGAGCTACATTAACCAAGTTAGATGCTTGTTGATGTCTACTTGTTGGTCCACACACTGACCTAATGTGTGGAACGAGGGTTTCCAATGTGTGGAGCCAAAACCTAGTTTTGCCAACTAATTTCTTGGTTGATTTTCTATTCTAGGTCTTGTGGGACCTACTAGATAACTTATGAGTAATTATAGGCATGATGAATCTTGGTGTAGGTTTCACACATTGTTCCACATGCTACCACAATGTGTGGAACTTGATTCCCAATGTGTGGGGTTTAACTTGACAATTTTTGAAGATTTTTTACAAGTTTGTTGGTGTTTCTAGCCTTCCATGGTAGCGTCCAAGCTATGAGGTAAGATTTTCATTTTTTCAACCATTTAGACAAATTATGATGTGTGCTGATCAAGTTTAGAGGTTCTTGATGTCCCACACATTGGCCTAGTGTGTGGGACTAGGGTTTCCAATGTGTGGGCCCTAAATCCTCAACGTGTAGCCTTTGTTGGGTGGATTTTTGGTCCTTGGGAATCTCATTGATTTTTTGAGATTTGGTGGGATCCTTTGGGTAGCTTATGGTTAGGTTTGAAAATTTCAAGCTTTCATTCTTTCTCCACATGCTAGCATAGTATGTGGAGCTTATATGATTAACGTGTGGTGAAGAACCCAAGCTGTACATGTTGGCCCACACACTTCCACAATGTGTGAGACTTGGGTTCCCAATGTGTGAGGCTATAAGCCAATTTTAGTAGCATTTAGGACTTGATTTTTTAGTGTAATTTCACCTTCAACATGTAGAACCCTAGATACTTTGACTAGTGATCTATGGGATCCATCCATGATCAACCCTGACTTAACTTTCAATGTGTAAGGCTAGGAAGCTAAAAATCTCAATCAAAATGCAACATGTAAGGCCTATTTCTTCTTCTATTCTTCCTAAGTAGTTTTTAGACCAACGTGTGGGATTTTTGGTATTCTTGCCCAAGTTTTGTAGGGCCCACACAATACCAAAAATTGACTAGGTGATCATGTTTGAACTAGAAAAGTGGAGATTTCTACAAAAATCCAATGTGTGAAACTAATCTCAATGTGTGGAGTTAATCTCATGTGGAGGATTCTATCTTGGCTTGCAATTATGGGCAACATATAGGACTTTTTGAGAGGATTTTAACATAAGAAAGTAGCAATGGAAGTCATTTTCTCTCTCAATTTTCCAAGGGAAACGTGTAGGAGTTATTTTTGTGGTTAAAACTTAAACATTTTGTAGTAATTTTGGTATTTACCCATCCCTATCCTTATTGTGGTTGTAGCAAAGTTAGTGATTTGGACTTCTTTCTATAGCAAAACTCATGAATTTGGCTATTTTGGTGAAAAAGATGGAATTGACTAGCTGAAATTTGGTGTTGGATGAGGAAAATGAGGTAGTATAGATCATCTCCAAGCTTTTAGATCCTTTTGCAAGTGAAGGATCTTTGTCAAGGACCATTAGGTACCAACTTCTCACCATTTTTTGTGATTTTTAATGAATTTGTAAAAACTTTTTTCCACCTCTAAGCTTGTCTGGGTTAAAATTTTTTATTTTGATTATGTCAAATCCATGATCTAGGCTTGTCAATTATGTTAGGAGCAAAATTTGGGTTTTTGAGCATCTATTAGGGAAATTTTGAATTTTTCTACACATCAATACACAACATTCTCATCCTATTTTTGCCAACTTTACCAAAATTTTGAGGTTTTTCCTATATCATGTATGAGTATATTTTCAAGTTATGACTACAAAGATACGTTGTTCAAGGTTTTTTTTTGTATTAGAGGTGGAATCATATTTTTCTAAAATTTTTGGAATTTTTATGGGTTTTTTTTTCAACCCAATGTATAGTGTTCTAGCCTATCTTTTTGGAAATTTTGCAATTTTTCCATGGAAGAATTGGTAGCATTGATGATATTTTGACCACATGTGGTTAGCATCCAAGATTTCTAATGATGGCAAATATAGTGTACAAGGGTTCTAAACCATTTTTGGATTTTTTTTAAAAAAATTTCTAGGGTTTTTACTACATTCGATTCACTACAAACCAAGGTTTTTTAGTTAAAATTTCATGAAATTCTAGAGTTTTCTACATTGTAACTACAACGTTGATGGTAAATTTAGGTTGTTCTTATTGTGTTCTTTACATCCAAGATCAAAAATAATTTTTAAAAAATTATTCTAGTGTTTTTCTCAATCATGGGATCCTACACTAGTTAATCTTGGGTTTTGGTTGCAGAGTTTTTGGTTTTTAAGCTAATGTTGATAGAATTGGGTGTTTGGGCTTGGGTTTTGATAATTTTGGATTTATCCTAGGCTTATGACCATTGTGTGGCACCTTTTGGGCTAGATACCACAACGTATGAGGGGCTTTGGGGCTTTTATGAGAAGGTATGATAGCGTGTAGGCTTTGAGAGCCAAGAAACCTTATGCTTCTTCAATTTTCCTTCCCATATCCTAAGCATATAAGCATTTCTTAGATTGTTTAACCACTATTTTTTGAGAAATTTCATCCATTAAGCTCCAATGCTATTAATTTGCCTTTCTACTTTGTATGAAGCTTGGTTTTATGTTGATTTTGATGTTACCTTATGTTGTAGTTTTAGTCTTCAATGTGGTTTTCTATTATAATAGTTTTGATGTTTGTTTTGTCTACAAGTCCCTAGTATTGACAATGATGATGTTCATGATGATGATTCTTCTTCTTCTCCTATGGCTTAGTTTTGATCATTGATGGACTAGTTATACTCTATTGTTTTTGTTATATCATTGTAGCTATTTTTATTTGGCTATTATGGCCACAAAGACCATGTATTATTTTTGTTGTTCTCTATTGCACATTGTAGTTATAGCTATGGTCTCTTTTTTTTTGTCACATAATGTTACTATGGCTATTATTTTGGTTTTATGTTTTTTTAAAAAATTATTCTTTTATGTTTTATATTTTCTTATAATAAGGATACAAAGTAAAATTTTGGAATATGCTATAATAAAATGGAAAATATAAAACAAGATGTAATTGTTAAAGTAAAAATAAATGATCATGTATATGCAAAGGGAAAGGAAGATAGTTGACATATTTGCTAGTTTTAGGCCCTGGCAAGCCATGGCTCCATCAATTTTAGGCTTGGTAGGCCATTACCTTACTAGTTCTAGGCCTTGATGGGCCATGGTATTGCTAATTGTAAGCCTCAGTGGGCAATTGTTTTACCAGTTTTAAGCCATGGCAGCCCATTAGTTTTAGGCTTTGGTAGGACATTGTCTTACTAGTTTTAGGCCTTGGTAAGCCATGGTGTTGCCAATTTTAGGCCTTAGTTGACCATTATGTTTCTAATTTTAGGCCTTGGCAAACCATCAGTTTTAGGCATTAGCAAGCCATTGTCTTGCCAATTTTAGGCTTTGGTGGACCATTGTTTTGCTAGTTTTAGGCATTGATGGGCCATTAGTTTTAGCCCCTAGCATGCAATTATCTTGCCTGTTTTAGGCCTTGGTAGGTCATGGCCATAATTTTCTAGCAAGTACAGGATAATCTTGAAAGAAAACATAATAATAACATGCACATTAAGACATGATATAAGGCTACAAAGGTAAATAAATGACTATTGACAAAATAAGGGATAAGATGTATATGATATATGTGTTGCCTGATTTTTGATAGATCAAGGGGCTTCTTTTGTATGATCTTATGCTCATCATTCTTCTTGTTTGACATGGTAATTGATAGGTATTTTCATTGATCATTTAATGTTTTATGATTAGAAATTTTAGCCTTGTTGTTGATCCCAACTTGAGTGTTGAGAGTTTATCTTAAAACTCCACCTTTGAATCTTAGTTAATGTTGACATTATTAACAGATGGTGAGCACATTGTATCCCTAGGAATCACAATTTCACCATCCTCATACAATAAGTGAATCTCCTAATGTATAGAAGATGAGACTACTTGAAGCTTAGCCAACCATGGTCTTCCAAGGATTAAGTTAAAACTTGGTGTTTATTTGACTACTAGGAAGTTTGTGAATGTGGGAAATTGTTTTCTAGCTACAAAGTCTAATGAGATGAAGCCTTGTAACACTACCCATGCCCTATTGAATGACTTGAGTGTAGAGGTGAAGGTTTCTTGGATATTTTTAGTTAGGCCTAGATTCTCAATGATGATAAATGGTACACATTAGTTGCTACCCCATCATTCACATGAACATGATGAACTTATACTTATCAACATGTATGGTAATGAGGAGAGAAGCAAATAGTACTTCTCCATTTCATGGATTAACCTCAACTTCACTGTTAGCAAAGGTGAGCTTGGATTGATATTTATTTTCTTTGAGTGAACTTTGCTCAATGACAAAGTGAATGGATTCTTTATTAGAAGGCATGTCTTCACTTAGAGGAATGAAATTCAACATTTGAGCTAGTGCATCTCTATAAGGAAGATAAGTTATCAGAAGGTTGTATAGGTTCAACGATGTGATCTTTTTTTTAGGGACCATCTATCTTGTTCCATTGTTGTCAGGAAATTTTTTTCTTTGGCATGTGATTTTTCAACCTTAGTGTTCTTAATTTCCTCCATTATTTCTAGAATCTTTGGCTCACATTTTAGTTTATGTTGCTTGAATTTGTTTCTCATGCCTAAATTATGATTCTCTCTTTGTAAATTGGTTGACACAATTGGGGCAATGGAGTTCATGGGTAGAGCTAGCCTAGGTGTAGATTTCAGTTGATTAGCTTGCTTTCAATCCTTTTGTTGTTGGCTATCTTCAATGGGCTTAGTTTTTGATTTGGCAATAGGTTATTTTCATCACCTTTATAGTTTTGCTTTTGGATGATGAAGGGACCCTAATAATGAATGGTTCCCTAGCCTTAGAAGGATTGGTAACACATTGTTTAGATTATGAAGTTAATACCATTGAAGGTGAAACACATATAACAAAAGGCTTCTTAGGGGTTACAGGTGGTGGTAGCCTTATGATGAAGGGTGTTTTGGGCTTTATGTTTTAAGAATAAGGTGATGCCTTCATCATAAATTTTTCTCTAGGAGGACTAGATTATTTAGTTGTTGTGAATGAGGCTATGGTGTGAGACCTATTGTTGGCATTTGGAGAGTTAGGCACATTTAACACTAGCTCTCCACAATCCATCATCTTCTAAAGATCATCTTTCAATGCTAGGAAAAAATTAGTATCATGACCAAGTAGTTGATGATAATGGAAAAACATATCAATTCTAAAGTACTTTAATAGTTTTGGATCATCTTTGGTTGCCATCGTTGGATCCCTAGCTATATTACAAAGATGATCATACCTTTTACAAGATTCCCTAGATAATTTCTTAAGTTGAATATGGTTGTTTCTCTGCAATTGTTCTAGTAGCTTAGTAGCCTCCTTGATGTTCTTAATTTGCAAAAAGGCTTGGCTCAATGATTGATGTTCTAAGTAGTATAGCTTTGGATTAATGAAGTCATTGATTGCTCGATTGAAGATGCATAGAGGTGGATCTCAGAGATAAGGTCAAGGATCTTATTGAACATTACATTCTATCTCTGAATGAACCTTCAGATAGGTTCAAGTGGTCCCTACCTCACTTTCATGATTTGATCCAATGTTGTATAAGGCTTTAATTTTTATTTGAAGTGGTTGACAAGTTGGTTTATCAAGTCTTCAAAGGAAGAAATAGAATCTCTAGGTAAGATTTGATACAAATACAAAGCCTTTCCTTTTAGGAACATAAGAAAAATATATAGTAATTGTATGAGACCAAGATTTCAATAGGAGGCACTCAAACTAGAAGGTGACCAAATGTGCATTAGGATCTCCTTCATCATTGTATTTCATGAAGTTTGGGATAGGCATGCCAATAGGCAATGTGATCTAGAGGATGGTAGAACTAATGGGATCATCTTGGTAGACGTTCATGACCTTTACCATTTTTGTGATGCTAGCTTTAAGCTTATGTAGCTATTTGGTGAGGTTCTGGCTCATTTAAAAGGCTTGATCTAGGCCTTAGGATGCTCCTGTAGGTTGTGACATTTATACTAATGGCTAGAAGAAGGATGAGTAGCTTGAGGCCATCCAATTGGCATTGGTATGAACTATAGAGGTTGTGTGACTATCATTGTGGAAGGATTGAATATGGAAGAATATGTTTGTACTATCATATGTAGAATGAAAGGAATATTGGACATAAAATGGTTATGCAAGACATGTAGTATTTTTTTTTGGTAGAGGGATGAGCGAAAACTATAAAAGATTGTGTGAAGGCGACTATTGGTAGAGGTTAGGGCACCATAATGAAAGTTGTTGATGTGAATAATGAAGTAAACAAGGAGGTAGATTGGGATCTTTGGTTTGTAGAGATCATAAAGGAAGTTTGGTTTATTACTAAGGTCGCAAATGTAGAGTTAGAGATGATCATCCTTGAAGCATATCATTGCAACAGGTCTTGTAAGAATGTATCTGGTTCGTACTTAGCTCTAAACATGTCTTGATCCTCTTAGTTTTGATCTAAACTAATTTCCTCACTTTCCTTATCTATATCTACTAGTTGGGCTAACATTATCGTATGAAAATTTGTTAGTTCAACATGGTCATAGGAAGAGGAAATATACTTTCTTTCATTTTAGTGAATAATCTCAAACTGATGTTTGGATTCTAATTTCACACATGGGATTAGTAGGCTAGCTTGGATCTTTGTACAAATGAAGTTTTAGTACTCTTCATTAATGTTTGCATAGGCTAGGTCTAGTCCTAGTTACCTAAGGAACTATCTACGCTCTACTACAACTAGATCCTTAGGACCATAAATGCAAACAACTTCCTAGTTTAAGGTCATATGGACAATGTTATGTGGCAAAACAGTTGAGTAATGAAAAGACATAAATAGTTGAAGGCTAAGGTGTTGTGAAATTTTGGTAAATATTTTAATTTTTTAAATAAATTTTAAAGCTCCCAACATATGAAACTTCCAACATGTGAGAGTGCAACTTGTAAGGATGTAGCTTGTGGGAGCTCTAATGTGTAATAGTTCCAACGTATGAAGTTATAGCTTGTGAGGCTCCAAAATATAAGAGTTCTAACAGATGAAGCTATAGCTTGTGAGGCTTTAACATGTAAGAGCTCCAATGTGTGAAGCTATAGCTTATGAGGATATTTAGGCTAAATGTGAGTAAGAAACTAAAAAAAATCACACTACAATTGTAATAACAAAATTTTTAATTTTTTAATAATGTATTTAATAATGTTAAGGAAAATAGAGATGGACTTTATCATCTATGAAAAAGTAAAGAAAAATTGTAAACTATGACTACAAAAAATTGGGAGAGCAATATGCATTATAATTACAAAAATTGCAGATGTAAGGAATAGAGGCAGCGATGCACACTGCAACTGTAAACACAATAATGAAAAAATTATTTATAGCTAAAACTAGCTATGTTCCCATATGTTGGATTTTGAAAAAATTAAAGCTATTTTTTTCAATAAAAAACAAACAAGGAATATCATTGCAGACAAATTTTTAGCAAAGAAGTTACACAAAGGCCCTCGTTCTAGCATGAGAAACTATAGTGATGAAAAAAAATTAGCACTAGAAGAACTAAACATTTTCATGCAAAATAGTTTAACTCTAAGATCCATAGGTTTTAGAAGAACTTGGAGCATCTTACATGGTCTTGCTAATCGCTTAAGGACTTAAACATATATTATTGATTCATGGATCAACCGGATCATGCGTGTAACGCTTGTATTCGTATGGTTGAGTGTAGGGGTACCTTGCCACTCATCATAAGCACCGTTGTCGGGGACTAAGTTGCTTGTGCACTAAGTAGAACATAGGAAATCATCCACATCATTGGGAAGCTTAAACGAGACCTTAGGATTAATCAAAAGAAAATTTAAACAACAGTCAATAGCACACCAACAAGATAACAATGTCTGCTTCTTCTCATAAGAGCACTTCACCACTTAGGGATCACACAAGAGACAGTCGATGACACAACATGCATAACTGAGAACCACTAGTTCCTCAATAGTATCAAGTGGTATATACTCATCTTGATGAGTATATACCCAATTTTACTTTTATCCTCCATCAAGACGAACAACTACGTTGGCGAGATTTGCAAGGTAACATAGTGTTACCTCCAGATCATGTAATCCCCAACATGCTCCTCCATGCTCTTGCATAGATAGGCATGACATAGCTATACACTGAATACATTGCATGTGATTACAACATAAGGGACTACCATCCCACAGAAGAGCAACGTTTAAGAGACTTGCAGCAGGAGAGCCACCATACATCGTTGAAGGGCAAAGGGGTCCCACATGTCCTAAGAAAAATTGGAGATGGTGAACCAATTATAACAGGCTCTCCATCAAATTATGTTCCTCCTCCTAATAATGGTGAGGAGGTGAGGTATCAAAACCTACACTCCATGATTCACAACCTAGGTTCTGATCCCCATGAACACCAAGTGTTCAATGAGGGAACACAAGCACATGACAAGGATGGGCATTCAGATCATCATCATGATCAAGGTCATAACCACCAAAGAGAAGGTAAGAAACATTGTTATGGTGATGGTTCCCCTTCTTCTTCACCTTCATCACATCATTCACCCTCTCCTTCCACATCAGAACGTAGTCACAAAGAGCACAACAGTGAGAATAAGGGTAAGCAAGATGAGAGACCTCGACAAGAGAGTCAAGAGAGAGGACGAGGGCATTTAAGAGAATCAAGGCATGGTAGAAGGGAAAGTAGGGAACCACGTAGGCATCATAGACATCATGAGAGAGATGACCATGATGAACCCCTACTAGCAACCTAGAGTATGTTAGACATTACAAAGGTAGTTAGGATACCTACAAGGCACTAGAAAGATAGTCGAATCAAGAGACTAGACATGAATAATATCCCACGATTTGAGGGGGGATACAATGTTGATCTGCAAAATCACTTATAGGAATTTCATGATGCCTGTGCCTTGTAGAATATTGAAAATGAGTGGCAGAAATTAAAGTTGTTTCCTAGGATACTCATAAAATAAGAAAAGAGTTGGTACCGGTCTCTAGAGTCGAAATCCATTAGATGGTGGAGTACAATGTTAGAATTGTTTAACGATAAATACCAAAATACTCCAGAGTGTCCAACTTGTGTAAGCAAATCTAAGGATGGAAGTAGGGTAATCATGAATCCTTGGATGCTGCCATGGGCTGATATTATGCATTGCTACATCATTGCCTGGCCATGGTTATGCACAACGAAATCAACTCTGCCACCTCGTAGATGGGCTAAGACATGAAACTAGGAGAATCCTTGGAACATAGGCCCAAGGGAGATTATCTAAACTTAGGTTCCATGAGGTTCATAGGCTATTGGAGCAAGTAGCTAAAGAAGAAGGGGAGCTATGGAAAAGAGAAAGGGTAGAAGAGTATAACTGCAATCCTTCCCTTCGAAAGAAGGGAGTAAGATTCTGTGAGAAAGAGGATGAGTCACCACTCGAGGAGTTGGTGAATAGAAAAACCTTGCCACTTCAAAAGTTGATAACCAAAGTGTCAGTTAAGGTAGATCAAATGTGGAACTCCTTAGACAGTAGATTTAAAACCATCTTGAAAATCATAGAGGAGTCTAAGGAGCGAAGTAGTGATCATGATACGAAAAAGTGAAGAGATTTAGACCATGCACGTAACAAGGGTAAGGGAAAAATGACTATCACCAATGAGGTTATGGATTCAGATACAGACAATGATGGTGGATGTGAGATCTGCCAATATGACCATCCTAAAGGATGTTGCCCAATAATCTCACATCTGCAAAAGTTTGGGGTGTATGCACTCAACCCAAGACTTAACAAACGGTAGGCACCCCGAAGGTTACCTTATCCCCAAGGTAACCCAAGATAGTTCCACCAACCATTAACATACTATCCAAGTGGAACTCTTTCATAACCTATCGATTAACACTAGCAATGGCAATACCCACAGTCATGGGGGATGCCACCACCTAGGCAACAATACCCTTACCGACAACCAGATCCTTATGGTTATTATGTGCAGTAGCCAGTTTCTCCAAGTGAATCTATTAGTCACATGACGCCACAAAGGCACTACCAATTTCAGGAGTATTTTAAGACTCCTTCTCCTAGGAGAGACATCCCATATCCATACCATCCTCTGAATCCTTCCACATATCTTACGTCAATAGTTCCACTACCACCCTCTCCAATGATGCAAGGAGAACTTCCCACTCAACCACGGAAACGTAATGCTACGAGAGCTGTAAACCTTTCACCCACTATGTGTTCTAACAACTGTACAAAGAGAAGACCCTTCTTTAGAACCAATAGTCCAAAAAAGCTCTCACAACCACAAGCGGTTGAGTCTATGACCACTCCTCCATCAAGAAAGGCTTCAAAGCTCCCTTCAAACCAACACACGATTATGTTAACACATACCATCACTGATTGGATAAAGGTGGGCCACCTCCCCAGGAAACTCTTTGACCTTGAAAGTCCCTTAATCTACCTCCAAGTCACTAGGAATTAACCTCATAAAGCTCTTCTTGACTTAGGTTCCGAAGTTAATTTAATATCACAAGAAATGTATAAAGCATGGAACCTAGCTCCACTCAAGAACAACAATATTCAATTAGAGCTAGCTAACCAATCCATCATTGTCCCTTTGGGACTTGTGGAGGACATTGTTACCATAGTGTGTGGTTGGTTCTACCCAGCTGATTTCCTAGTGATAGAAATTAACAATAACAAAGGTGACTTTCCAATTATAATGGGGAGGGCATGGCTCAGTACCATTAACTCATGCCTAGGAATCCTTGATCTTTCCTTGGAAATATCTAAGGAAAACATTTATGGAAAGATCGAGAAGAAGAAAGTTCTATGCATCACATACAATGATACAAAGGGTGATGACATATAGGAATGCTCAACATCTCTTATAACCAACTGGTGTGCCCAAGGACATCAGATGCAAAGGTGCCTGTATGTAGCAACCACACAACAAGAAAACACCCAGTGGTTGATAGCTAATAAGGAGAACAATTCACCAACATGCATGGAACTGACTGGAAGAATGACTTGTAACCACAATGAAAGCATAGATACATTGGAGCATGAGCATCATCAACTTCCACCACTTAACCTAAAAACATCCATTGGGAGAAGTTGGACACTTCTAAAGAATTCAAAAAAATGCTCATTATTTCAGATCTCTCCCTTTCAATTTAGTCATGGGGGAGGTGGCCATCTATGCTAATCAATTGAGGCCCTCGGTTCTTTTAAATTTTTGTTTTACACATTTTTGTTTTACAATTTCTTTAACTTTTCTTATTCTTATTTTACAACATCATTTATACTTTTTCATTTCTTTGTGTGTGTGTGTGTGTGTGATCCATTTTTTTAAGTTTGTCATTTAATAAGTGCTCCAAAGATGGTATGAACTGCACTCCATTAATTTCTAATGTTTGGTTTTTACCTTTAAGTTATGATGTTGATACTAAGGTATGGTTCTTTTGATATAGCAGGAAATGAGTCCACATCATCCATGCATCCATTAATCTTTATGGTCTCTCTTGGATTGAAATTGTACAGTCCCTTTCTTCAAAATAATAAGAACTATCAACGAATCGGTGACTAGGCATTTCTCAAACTAAGGGACTCAAAGATTGAAAAGGGTGTGACTTCAAGGGGATTTGATGCATTTGTGTTGGCCATTCTCTTGGGTTCTTGGATGTTTTCTTCTTGAGTTTTCTTACCATTTCAATGTTACCCAATTATCGGGAAGCTAAGTAAATAAAAATAATAAGTCTTTGCATGGTGTGGTTCTCACATAAAAAAAATAGTGAAAATTCAAAGCACACCCCTTAGACAAAATAATTAATTGGGTTACAAGCGCTAGTTATAGAACTAAAATAAACATGTTCCCTCTAACTAAGGCCCTTCTCACTTCCTACCTCCTCATCTTTCATTTCATCGAAATGGTGGCTCTTTGGTGAAGGCATTCTTGTTACTTCGGGCAAATGGATTAGCCAAATGTATTAATGCAGAGTCACTGGATGTGGTTTATTTGAGGCTGGAGTTGGAATGAGATCTACCAAGTCACATTAATCATTAAATACACAAGGGGCTGTACATCACCTTGTTCTTGAGAATCCATTCCATTCTCTTCTTTCCATCATTCTTCCTCCATTGTTCACCTCATTGTTGGTTGTATCATTAGTGTATATTTTGGTTGACACATCGTTTTCTTTTTGGTAAATTCTTGTGGTTAAGAATTTAACTCTTGTTCCAAATGATAGTCCTAGAGCCTATAGACTCTTTGACTATGGATTTGTCAAGGCATTAAGGGCATGAGCCTGCTTTGGGGAGCATCCACTGACATTTCTATTTGGTGCACTAGTTAAATTCTTTCCCTTAACATTTTTGCAATCAACTCTATTTTGTTCATTTCCATCTTGACATCCATTTCATCAACATCATAGTTGTTTCTTTTTCTCCATCTTTCTTACTCATATTTTTCCATTCTATCGCTACCAGAGGATCGCTCTTAGTCATGGGGGTCCTAGTCCAATTTTTTTGATTTTTTCAATTTTCTCCTCACCCCTACACCTTCAATAGTCATCATTAGTATATCTCCAGATCCATATCAACTATACCACAACTCAGCCAATGGAGCTTACATCAAAGCAAGGTATCAACTACATTATGTTTCATTTACCCTTGCTAATATAAGACTGTGTTGTGTGTGTAGATGGCAATCATGCAACAACAGATGGATCAATGCTAAAGCTGCTATGCAAGGAGCAAGATCAATGGCACGCTTATGTATAGACAATGAAAGGTGCAATCTTGGCATTGGCAATAGCAAACTTCTTCTCTCTTCTCTCTTAACTACCAAATAAGGCCTGATGTCAAATGTATAAAGTGTTCACTCTTGTTGTTGTGAACACCAGTTTTGTCATGTTCTGTAATGATGATCCATTCACATGTCATCCCATTCACCATTAGTTCCATTCAAGTCAATAATCCCATGCCTTCCCAATATTTTGTAAGGAACTTGAGGACGAGTTTTTATTCAGTCATGGGGGTATGATGGGACACGATATCTCATGGGCCACAATATTGAGTCTTTTCCCATGATATTACATATGTGATATCACGGTTCGTCGCAAGTTCTATAAATAAGAGGTGGCTCTCCCTTGTTTCTCCATCTAGATCTAAACCTTAACCAAACTCTTGACATTTTTCCATTCTAAAGTTAGAATAATTTTCATGTGCCCACAGTAGGAGTCCTAAAGTGAACAAATCTTTATTCAAGAAATTCTGTACCTGAGCACACGATTGTGTACTACAATAAAGATGAAGTTTTGGATAAACCTTGTAGTGGATGGACTAAGCTAAATAGGACTTTAATTATTATTATTTATTGTTCATTGTTTAAACGTTTTCTTAAGGACTTAATCTTTCTCAACCTTCAACTCTCATAGTTAATTGCATTCAGTACAACTGCTTCGAGCACGTGCGTTACGGTTGGTAATCCCAGTAACGAATAGCATTTGGTAACCCTAGTAGTGTTGCATTGGTTCAAGGTGTGAAATGACAAGTGGGAACAGATACTAATGCTAGGTTAATTAAGGCTTAGTTAGTTAAAGTTAGTTAATTAGTCTCTTCATCCTTTTCCCTCTTAGCATAGGCGATAAAAACATAAAAGATATAAAAATCACATTCCTCAAGCTTACTTAACCATACAACTGTGACAAATACAAGTAAGCTTGGGAGGACAATGATTGATTAACCTTAGGTGTTCCATAAGGCATGTAGGCACTTAGTCTGCTGAGTTCAATCGGATCGCGCATATAACGCTCATATTCGTATCGTTGAGTGTAGGGGTACCTCACCACTCATTAGAAATAAAAGAAAATGAGCATAAATATGTAAATGCAAAACCAAATCCAACATTGATACTAGGATAGAGAAAGAACAAAACAATATTTCCAAAATAAAGAAAACTACAAACTTTCTAATAAATGTTGTAAACAATAGTTGAAAATAGGTTTTGAGTTGTATAGATTAGGGCTTTTACAATCCAATAATAGGAAATATCTTCCATGTTTGGTGCAGGAGGTAGGGTGTATTCCACACTAGGTCTACACCAATCTCCTAATTAATATACATTGTAGTGAATGTTGTTATAGGGTCTACTATTCTCATGATCTATGTTGGAAAATGGCTCTAGACTTTTTGATCTTTATACTCCAAAAATCTTAAATTTTTTTGGAGAGTTTCAATGATTCAAAAGTTCTCAAAATGACGCAAATTTTGGTTCAAATAGGCCATGAATTTGCTAATTCTTTTCTAGTTCGATTCTAGCAAATTTCTGACATTTATTTCAACTTTTTTATGCTTTTGATGACCAAAATATGCAACAAATGGTCTACCAACGTTTTTTACCTTTTGGGCTTGAAATCACAATGTATTTGGCACTTTCACCATCCAAAACTATAGCATATGAGCCATCAACATGTGAAGCTTTTCCTACCAAATTTTGTGGTTTATTTAGACTATTTTCATGGCTGAAATTCCAATGTGAAAGCCACTAATATTTTTGGTTCTGTTGTTAAATCTAGCAATGTATTTAACATTTTGGTTTTCATAGGTTGGCATAAATAAAATTCACAGCATGTGGATTATAAATTTCATATTACACATCAAAAATTGTCCAAAACATTGTTAGAACAAGGCCAGAATGTAGGATTTTTAATGGGAAAATAAGGCAATTGTTTCTACTCTTGAGTCCACACCAAAATTACAACTAAATTCTTGGCTACCAAGCTTCTTATGCATAATAAGGATTTTCTTTGAGGTGTTTCAGCCATAGAACCTCCTTGTAAAGAAAATTTTTGATTCTATGAATTTTTTCTAATGTGGTAGAATCTAACAAAGCATTCTTTATAGAGATATCCTTCAATTCTATGAACCTCTACTAAAGTCGACATGGAGAGACTAGTTCACACAGCTAATGTGGCTCATAGAACTAATTTAGCTTTTCTTTATAGATCCATATTTTGATTCTATGAATAAGTGCTAACCAAAGAGTTGACATGTTAGAGCTATTTAGGAAAACCATTTTAAAGCTCTATGAACCTCTCTTCACATATTGATGTGGTGAAGAGAATTTCTATGAAACTTTTAAGCTTAATGAGCCTTACTCATATTGATGAAGTTGACTTGATAGAACCACTTTGTAGGTCTAATCTTTGATTATACAAGTACCTTCCTTGTGCTAACATGGCTAGGTCATTTTAAAAACTTTTATCCAGAACCTTTTTTACAATTGCTATGAGCTTATTGACCTTACAAGTATTGATGTGGTAAGGTAGACCTAGACGATTGACATGATTCATAGAATTTCTTCTTCACTTATCAAGCTCCCATAAAGTAATGCTTACATGGACGAGATAACTCATAGAGCCGTTATTTAACTCTATGAGCCTCCTTCATATGACCATTGACATGGCCATTAAATCACTTCATAAAGCTAATTATAATGTCTTAAACCTTACTTGGCAAAACTTGCTCTATGTCATCTTATGGATCATAAACTTAACCCTACAAATCTATTAATGTGCTCATGTGGTAGAACTAATCAAAGCTTTTCTTTTTAGAGTCTCTTTTTATTCTATGACCCATCTTTACATTTATAGAATTGAATTTAAACCTCTTATTCTTTTTTGTGGGAAAACCAAAGTTTCTTGCTCTACTAGCTGATTTGGTAAAAATCCCTTTTATAACTAAGCTCTTTCTCTTTAGGATGAGGGTTTCTATTATCACTTATCTATTTTCTCCAATGCCTATCACCATGAAACTAATTCTTAAGTCCTGCAATTCCATTATAGCTTAGGAAAATATGAATTTGATATTTAACTAATCTATACACTATGTTCCTGATGCTTAATTGAATTAATTTATGTGATGCCCCACTTGACCTAAAAGCCCTAGCTTTCCAATTTCATTAATAACATATTAAAAATCCTTGGGAAGGTAGACTTAGCTTTGAGACTCTTGTTCTATAAAATCCACAATTTCTTAGGGCCTTTTTCAAGAAATTTTTAAATCGAAGCTTATTTTAACAATTACTTGATAACTCAAACCTAGCTCATTCTAATTGTGAGATAATATCCTAGAAACAATACTTATCCCTTGCTTAGAGATGATACCATGGATTATGATTTAGAAAGAGGGTTTGAGTTTGACTTAATCTTCCATTAAACAAGCTCTCCAACTATCTTTTCCATTTTTATGTTAGAACTTGCTTTTCTTTAATGGTGTCATTGGAAGAATATAGCCTATAACTATAATCTTTATGTTCCATGCCTATGGTTAATCATTGTACCAGTAATTTTTCCCCAAACAACAAACTCCTTAATGCAATGTTTATGTACATTCACAAAGACATGAATATAAATCAAAATATTTTTGTTTGCAAAAAAACCCTTGTAGCTTAAGGCAAGTAGGGATGAAAAAACCCTAGTCCTAAAACTTTAAAAACAAAGCACATTGAAGCTAAGCTAGTGAACTTGATGACATTGTACAGCAATCATTACTTTCATCAAAACTTTATGCTCAAAGTCTCCATCATACTCCGTTTTTATAGTAGCTTGAAAGGGTATCATAGCTTGTGCCTCTTTGTCTCCATCCTAGTTTTCTCTAGGCTTTTTAAAATTGGCATCTTGTTTTGGCTCCTCCTCTTCTTTTAGTTCCTCTTTTAAACTTTCAAACTTTCTTTAATTACATTTTTAGGCTAATTTGAGGATCAAAGAACTTAGAAACAGGGGGAGGGGGATGAATAAGTTCCCCAAAAAAAATTACAAATCCCCAAAAACACATTTGAAATTTATGTGGTTCCCCAACTTGGGTACTCCACACTCAAAGGGTAGATTGCTTATATACCTTTGAACTTTGTTTCTCTCAAAATGTGGTTTGAAGGGTATCACACCCTATACAAGCTCTAAATTCTACTCTAGAGTGTTTCATCATTGTGACACCAATCAACCCTACAAGGTCTTGTCAAGCTTAGAATGTGGTTTCAAGGATCCCACAACCTTTACAACTTGAGCTCTACTTTGGAGTGTTTTGGCATCATACAAATATTCAATCCCATAGGATCCCAACAAGCTCAATAATGATGCCTTCTTACAAGAAGAACATCAACCCCAATGGGAAAACAAGAGAGAAACAAAATTACAAGGAAAGAATGTAACTAATTTACATGTTCTTGTACTTTGAAGCACAACTTTACAATTAGTCAATACTATAATACAAATTATGTTATAATGAAGTACACAAGTACAATATATAATGATTGATCTAATAGTAAGAATTCAAGCACAATGCCTTCATAATGCCCAAGAGAATAAAGTCTTCTTATAGCCTTCAAGTTTTTGAAAATACCTCAGAATTCATGCAATGGCTCTCTAATGGCTAATGTAGATGTCTCCTTCAAGTTTGGGACATCTCTTTGAAACTAACTTCAATTCTAGAAGGACAAATCTTCTAAAAATGAGACATCTTCTTTCAAAAGGAGACACCTCCTATTTTTTTGAAATGTTTACTCTTTAGGGGAGATGTCTCTAGGAAGATATCTCTAAGGAGACATCTCTGGGGAGATGTCTCTTTTGTAGGACCCAAAAATAAAACTACTCATGTTGATGGTGGAAGCCTTCAAATGCCTCCAAAAAAGTCCCCATAAATCCTATAACCTACTAAACTCATCAAAATGAGCCAAAAACACTCTAAAACATGTCAAAACATCCAATAATCATCTTCAACAAAATCAACAAAAATATGCACATTTAGATTTAGTCTTTGTTCTTGTCCTTACTTCCAATTTTCTTATGAAGTCCTTGTCCATGTTCTTGTCTTGTAAACATAACAACCACACAAACATCCTTTATTCTCCATTTTCCTTAAGGTTTTGACATACCAAAAGGTCAACCATCTCTCCCTTTTGGACATGAACAAAAAGGATACAAAAATGAAATAATCAAGACAGATAAATCCTAATGACAGTCATGGTGATCACTAAGATAATGGCTCTAAGGTTCAATGTATATTGTAGAGAGGATATGAAATCTAAAAATGAGATTATAAAGAGAAAGCCCTATCTTTATAATAGAAATGTCATAAAAACACTACCCCTTTGTGGATAGAAGCCAAAAGGAAGGGATCATGAAAAGGATCTATCCAAATAGCTACAAAATTATTCCATGAGATAAACATTGTGTGACAATCCCATAGAGATACAATTCACTTAAGAAATACACATCTCTTAGCATTAATTTCATAGGGCTAATGATCTCAAACCAATTTCCATCAAGAGGTTCTCCTATCTATCCAAAACTTTAAAATTAATGAATCACAACCGATTCAAATACAACAAAACCAAGTTAAGAGTATTTAATACCGAAGGCTAAAGTCCAAAGTTTGACCCTTGAAGAGCAAGTAACATGTCTCTAGACAAATAAGTCATTAGTACCAAATAACTAATATCTCATGATTCTATAATCATCCAATATTATCCTACTTTTGAAACATCAACAAAAAGATAAGGAATCACAATTTCATGGCAGGTGAGGAAAAACATGCATATTCAATTATTAAGACAAAGAAACACATAGTATCATGCAAAATATATCAAAAGATCAAACACAACCAATCTTTTTACCCAAAAAAATCATAAACTAATATATGATAATCATTTTGAGAGCAAAAACATCACATATATATATATATATACACTTCATTTCTTACCAAAAGAGATCATAAACACTTTTTCTAGTTCCAATCTACCATTGTGAGTACTTCTCAACTCATACTTGCAATAGGGGCCTTAGGTACTTAATATGCTTTTCCTTGCTATTTTCTAATATAGGTGCTAGATATTGAAAGTTTGCAAATATGATATCATATCTTTGAGAGAATCACTCAAGACTCCCCCTACACTAATGCTTCCCCTGCATATATGATCCATCTTTTGAAACATCTATTGTAATTCTTTCTAGTTTCTTTGGTCATAATGCATATATTGTAGAGAGATCAGTATACTCCTCTTAAGCCTTTTAAGATCATCATGCTACATAGAAAAACTAAGAAATGGAGTGGATACTAAGGTCTCCTATTAGTTATGTAAAAACAAGTCTAAAATACTCCCAAACATGGCAAAATAATTGAAATCATAAAAAATCATCATAACAAAATAGACATAAACATCACACATATATTGAGAATTACAAAAGGGATGAGGTTGTCTCCATAAATCTATAGTATCATACCAAAATCAAGGTTAAGAGAAAGGCCTCTCATAAAGATAGCAAATCATTCATGTGCTTAAGGAATTCCTTTTGTAAAGTATCTTTTCTTAGAAGATACATGAATTACATTAAAGGTACCAATTTTAAATGCTTTAATTATCCTACATCAAAAGAAATTGGATGACAAAAGGATTTTTGGTCCATGAACTACATCAAAGGATTTTAAATACCTTGAAACCAATACATTCTAGTAATGAACCTATAAGATGAATTTTCAATAAAAATGTTTAAAAGTATCACAAACTCCCATTTGACTATAAAGTAAGGTAATCTAGTTTAATAACTACACTTACCATTACTTACTTTTCTTACTAAAGAAAATGAAGGTGCCTAGTAAGCTTGAGAATGAGATCCCTCTTTTGAGGTTTCTCTTTTCACACAAACTTTGTTGATTGCCAAGGCTTGGCTCCATTTTACAAAATTTTTTGAGAGAGTCCTCTCATTCTCATGTTCATTCCTTTTAATTCTCCATTCTTTTCGAACTCCCATGTCCTTTTGAGTAGTCCAATTCTTCCTATGATCCTACATAGTCTCCTTTCTTAGTGCATTTAGTAAGATCAAGGAGTCTTATGGTGTGACTAGATATTCATATGATAAAACCTTAAATTGCACTCCCATTGCTTATGTCCAAATTTGTGACAATAATAACATCTCACCTTCCTATAGTAGTTAAAGTAATCATACCTTGGAGCTACTCTTGTTTGAGATGTAGTGCTTGTTGATTCTTCACTCTTTGAAGTAGCCTTAGGTTGAGATGGAATTAGCTTAGATCATTCATCTTGTGTACAACATCCTAGCCCACTCTTATCATGTGGACATCTTCCTTGTCCTAATAACATCCAAAGGGACTCTTTCCCATTAACCAGCCTTTGATTCACAAGATTTACATCTACAAGCTCTTCCTTCATCTACTCACAAGACTTGATTAGCTCTTTATTCTTAGCTCTAAGATTTGAGGTTTCTTTAGTGAGATCTTAAATCTTTGAATTTAAGGAGGAAATTTCTTCATTCTTAATTTTCACTTATTTTCTTAACTTAGTACAAAGATTTTGCAATGATAAATGTTCATTGCACAAAAGTTCATACCTTTTTTCTTTAGTATTAAATTCGTCATCTAGAATGCTAGCATCATCATTTGTAAGGTCCATAGAGAGGAGCTATGAATTTTATGCATCATCATCCACCTCTTCCTCATTTTACTTTTCATCATCCTAACTTGTATAGAAGTTTGTCTTCTTAATCTCCTCATCATTTCTGTCCCTTTGCTATAACCTGCCATTACTAGGACATTTGAAGGACACATGGCCTCTTCCACCACATATCTAACATTCTATTAAAGCAGAATCAAAGTTAGAATGTGAAAAAGTTATATTTCTTTCTTTAACTTTTTCCTTACCTCTAAATTGATTAGGTCCTTGTTGATTGAAATTGTTACTTCGTCTTGCCATAAGTCTTTGCATTCTTCTTAAGAGAAGAGCTATCTCCTCTTCATTACATGTATCTTGTTCAGCAGGTTCCTTTTCTTTGGAAGCTAATTTTATAGCTATGGGTTTTTCTTAAATAGCCCCTTCAATTATGAGGCTCATTTCATAAGCAATAAGGGCACTTTGAAGTTCTTCGCATTTCAAAATAAAAAATTCTCTAGTCTCCTCCATGGTTGTGACCTTCAGTCGAAATTTCAATTGGAGGATATGACATTGTTTTCAGGTAAATCTTTACTATTACCTTTAATAGCCACAACAAGATCATTTTCTCTAGAAAAATAATCTTTTCTTTTCTCACCTTCTCTCATTTTGATCTTATTGTACTCACTTTGCAAAACTAAGAGTTCAAATTGCTTAACTATTGAAGTTCCCTCATAAGTAGCCTCTAAAGTTAGCCCAATGTTTTTGGCTATTTTACAACCAGCTAATCTATTAAATTCATATTATTTCAAAGCACAATATAAATAGTTTTTTACTTTTGAATCAAACATGAACTTATCTTGGATAAAGATTACAAGAAAAATGATGAGAAAGACATAGCTCAAAATTCAAAGAAATCATCTAAGGAGGAAGATGAATATGATTAAAAGAAAAAATAAATGAAGTCTACTTCTCCAATGAGGGGAAGAAAATGGAAAGATATCGAAAAGGTAAAGAAATATGCTATAATTGTGGTCAACAAGGTCATAGCCAATGGAGTTCACTAAGCCAAAGAAGTATGTGTCTAAGGATAACAAGATTAAAACCATGTATGAAGATGAGCCTAAATCCTCAAAACAGGTACGTGAAACTAAACGTTTTTACATTGCTAATCAAAGTAAGTTAAATAGTTGTACTTCTATTGGACATGTTAGTGCTAATGAGGATTTTATGAGGAAGTGTTTTTTTATAACTCATTGTAATGTTAAAGGTCATTCCTTGAGTGTGCTCATTGATGGTGATACATAAGAGAACGTGATTTCTACCAAGGCTATGAAGTCATTGCATTTAGCTATAATTCCTTACCCTAATCCATATAAAGTACATTGGTTAATGAAGAATTATTATGAGCAAGTTAAAGAACATTGTCTTATTAATTATTCTATTAGATATTTTTATAATTAGACTCTTTGTGATGTATTATCTATTTNTGTCTTATTAATTATTCTATTAGATATTTTTATAATTAGACTCTTTGTGATGTATTATCTATTTATTGTTTAGATATCATATTTGGTAGGCCAATGAATTATGATAATAAGGCTATTTTTTATGGAGAATAATAGTTGGACGTTGAAGAAAAATAATCATAAGTTTAGGTTAGTGGACACTATTATTAAGAGTGAGGTTGGTACCTTAAATTCTTCATTGATGCTTCGTAGTTGTTGTTAGAGATAGTATGTCATGGCCCATGTGTTCATAGTTGTAGTAGAGCTTTTGTAGTTTTGTCATTTGAGAGTTAGAATATTTTTCTTAGTGTCGATAGTAACAAGATAAACAAGAGAGAAAAAAAGTTAAATTTGCACTTTTTTATCACATTAACAAAAAAGATAAATTGATTTTTATTTTATTTAAATATTAATAGGCCTATCTCTTGAATTAAATAATGATTCTAATCTCTCCTATCTCTTGAATTTCCAACCCAATTTTTCATAAAATAGACTTATTCCATCATATTTTATTACGCCCCTATCATTTAGCTATAAGTATGTGGACAAATCATGTTTGTAATTGAGGAAATTGATGCCATTGAGACAATTTGATGGTACAATGATAATATACTTTATGTTACAAAATTTTCCACTCCATTAACTTTCACCATCAATTCATCATATTCACCAATTCATTAATCCAAGTTAAACAATCAGATTTGGGGCCACTCTTGTGTAATAGATTTCAATTATCACATCAAATCAAATCCATTTTAAAATTTTCAGGCAAGTAGATTGTTAAAAGAGCTTTGTATCAAATGTTCACTCACTGCATAACTTTATTAGATTATAGAGATATTTATTGTGCAAATCACTAATTTCTATTTTGGATGCTACATAGTTTTATTCAAGGCCCCTATTTTGATACAAATTTAAATTATCAAATAAATTCCAATTGATCTAAAATTTTACAAAGCTCTAGATTGTAGAACGAGCTTTCCAACAAGCCTAAGATTAGCCCAAAACCCATCTAAATTGCAAATTTATCACAACTACAAAATTAGAAAAAATTTAGTTTTTCTTAGTTAGGCTGTCCACATCATCTAATATATTGGGCTACCAAAAACCTGAAAACTAAAACATTCTTTTGTAAGGAAATTGTAAGGGCAAATGTTACTTGTGATAAATTTTATTTGATGCTAAAGAGAATGCATTGAAGATATATGCTATGCAGGATTATGTTGCGCCTCATATGAATGAGATGAAGGTTATTTTTCCTTTTGTCCAATCTTGGTTTTTAATGGCACTGGTATGTTGGTTGATGCTTTTCAACACTTATATTAGTACTAGGTTGAAATTTTTATTGGCAAGGAGATGTTGGAAGAATAAGAAAGGTTAATTAGCAACAAGTGAAGAAATGCCATTGGTATTTAGACATTGGGTAATGAGGCCTCCTCCATGGGTTGATGCTAACAAATCTTTTTTTTATTTTTTTTTTATTTTATTTTTTTGCAAATTTTTGTGCCACTTTTGTGCAAGTTTAGGTCATCATATAGATGCAATGGAAGCATTCCAAGAAATGCTCAAATGAAAAAAGAATGGTGGGACATGAAGACAAGCCTCCATAAGTAAGAGAAGCTCAAAAGCAAAACCTCAAGCATTGTGACTATGAGTGGTGGTACTCATTTTCATGTTTTTGATTGATTGACTCATGATTTTTGTGCTAAGTATAATGGCCTTGAGTCATGGGAGCATGGTGCCTTTTAGCTTATGAAATGTCATTAAGCATGATATTTTTAAGGGTGAAAGAGATGATTAGAACATCACCCAACCCTTCATGTAATCCTCAATGCATTGTTTTATCTGTGTCTTCTTGTATGTATTACCTTTATGTCTTTAGGAGTTCAAGATAGATTCAAGACGTTTTAGGTCTTTTAGGAGCCTATTGGAAGCATTTAGGACTACAAATTGGATGACAGATTATTTCTGGATGGACTTGGAAAGACATCTTCTAGGCTTCAAAGACATCTTTTCCAAATGAAATATGTCTACCAAGTTGAAAAGATGTATTTTTTATTTGACAGGCTCTTGACCAAGACATCTCTCTATAGTAGTCCCATCTTGGAAAAGATGTATTCTCTTCATCTAGGACATCTTCTTCAATGAACCAATGAACATCAAATTTGTATTTTGAATGCTAGGAAGATGAAAGGTCACACCAAAAGCTCTAAATAAGTTTTATGCCACTTTTGTGTAGGTTTGAGTCATCATCGGGATGCAATGAAGGCATTCCAAGAAGATGCTCAAATGAAGGAAGCATAGTGGGGCATGACGACAAGCCTCCATGAGGAAGAGAATCTAAAAACCAAAACCTTGATCTTATAACTATGAGTGCTACTACTCATTCTCATGTTTTTGATGCATTAAGTCATGATTTCTACATTAAGTAAAATGACCTTAAGTCATAGGAGCATGGTGCCTTTTAGCTTATGAAATGTCATTAAGCATGATATTTTAAGGGTGGAAGAAATGATTAGAACATAACTTAACCCTTCATGTAAGCCTCAATGCATTGTTTTGTGTGTCTTCTTGTATGTATTACCTATTGAGATGCATTTTGGATGTTTCAAGACTTTTGGAAGCATGTTGGAGGCATTCAAGACTTCAGCTTAGATGACAAATTATTTGTGGATAGACCTAGAAAGATTTATTCCAAGTTGAAAAGATGTATTCAACATATTTTTTATTTGATAGGCTCTCGACCAAGACATCTCAAAATAGTCCCAACTCAGGAAAGATATCTTCTCTTCATCTAGAACATCTTCTTCAATGAACCAATGGACATCAAATTTGTATTTTGAATGCTAGGAAGATCAAAGGTCATACCAAAAGATATGAATAAGTTTCAAAGACCTAAGTGTGGATCAAGAAAGTTAAGAGGTAGTTGAGTAAGAGATTTGAAAGGTCTCTTGAAAGCATATGTAAGGGAAATTAAGTGAGAGGCAAGGGAGAACACTTAAGAAAGATAGAAAGAATCTCTTATAAGTGTCTTATCTTAAGCTCTAGCTCAAGATATGTATGGCTTTCAAGATGCTTGGTGATGTGTGAGTTACTTAATAAACGAGAGAATTTTCTTCATTTCCTTTTGTTCTTGTTTTCTACACTTAATTTACTTGGAAAAGTTATGGAATGAGTCCTTTTTGGATCTATTGAGGTAGATCTACATCAAAAGAGCAATGTAGTGGTTGATATATTCTCAAAAAATGCATGTTATGAATTTTAGTACAGCACAAGTACAAGGTATGTATGATTTTTCTTGTACATTGATGATTGTAATTTAGGATAGGTTTGGAAAGATTTGAGAAAGCCTTTAATTAGGAGAGCTAACTAATGGAGGGATTACCACATCCAAAATGGTATTTTCTTTAAGAATAGGAAAGTGTATATTTCCAAATCTTATTTCAAGTCCAAGATTATCTTAGAAAAACATTATGGAGGTATGGCAAGACATATGGGGAGAGATAAAACACTTGAGCTTATAGAAAGA
>MNCI01021031.1:11550-35071 GCA_015680685.1 Gnetum montanum | reverse complement strand
CCTTAACATCTTATTGAATAGCACTTTGACATAATGACTAACTTTCTTCTCATGAATTGGTAGACAACTGTAGTTACTTTAAAGCTTATATACTATCAACTATCAAATAGCAGTTCTAGAGTGTTTATTAGAATCTCTCTCAGTAAATGAAGGCTTTAAATTTATCACTTCCAATTGAATGAGGTAAAAATATCAAAAGAATCACTTTTTGAAACAGTTGAAGTATCCCCAGAGAAGGCTCAGTTTTCCTCTCCTAATATGAAAGAAAAGGGATAGAGACATCCATAGCTTCAAAGGGCTACCTTGTCACCATTGTCCGTTGTCAGTAAAGATAGTCCAGGTAAAAAGCTATAGGGACCACATAGCTTGTAGGAACTAGATTTAGTGAGGCTAAGAAGAGATTTAAATAATTGTGGAAGTCTTTAAACTTGGGATAAAGCATTGATAAGTGATTGATTTAACTTTATGATCATTGATGAGACGCGATATGCACAAGCCGCGATATCACGTCGTTCCCTGCGATATCGGNATGAGGGGAGTGCCGCCTCTTATTTATAGATTTGGCAGCAGACTCCGATATCGCAGGGAACGACGTGATATCGCGGCTTGTGCATATCGCGTCTCATCAATGATCATAAAGTTAAATCAATCACTTATCAATGCTTTATCCCAAGTTTAAAGACTTCCACAATTATTTAAATCTCTTCTTAGCCTCACTAAATCTAGTTCCTACAAGCTATGTGGTCCCTATAGCTTTTTACCTGGACTATCTTTACTGACAACGGACAATGGTGACAAGGTAGCCCTTTGAAGCTATGGATGTCTCTATCCCTTTTCTTTCATATTAGGAGAGGAAAACTGAGCCTTCTCTGGGGATACTTCAACTGTTTCAAAAAGTGATTCTTTTGATATTTTTACCTCATTCAATTGGAAGTGATAAATTTAAAGCCTTCATTTACTGAGAGAGATTCTAATAAACACTCTAGAACTGCTATTTGATAGTTGATAGTATATAAGCTTTAAAGTAACTACAGTTGTCTACCAATTCATGAGAAGAAAGTTAGTCATTATGTCAAAGTGCTATTCAATAAGATGTTAAGGTGTCGTAATCATTAGAAGATATTCAGCTCTTTGAAGAAAAACATTTCAAGCATATCATGAAAAATAAAGCAGTCTCAGTTGGAATAACCCATTTTTCTTAGGTTTCCATCTTGATGTTTGTGGCAGTGCTTGTAAGTCTACTTTTATTGTAATGATATGTGTAGTTTAATGCCGAGTTATTAACCTCTCTATGATTTGATAATGGTGATGGATTTGAGTGCTCTTGATGTGCTTATGTTTATGATTTCTATTATTTAGTGTTGATTTGGGAATTTATCTATGCTTTAATGACGGTGGAGTGTGGTTGATGTGCTTGTGTTGATGATTTGTACAATTTGGTGCTAACTTATGAATTTATCTATCATTTCATAATTGTGATGAATTTGAGGTATTGTTGATGTGCTCATTACCTGTATCATGAATAGCACCTCTTGTATACATTAGTTGAATGATGGGTTGATGATTCATTAAATGATCTATAACTCTTCTTTGTGATTAATCTAAGTTGTACCAATGTGGATGCATATACTAAGTATGCATTATCCATTGATTTTGCTTTAATTAATAGAATGAATGAAATGAACCTTGAGTAGAGATGAAACTAACATGCTGTATTGCTGATTTGATTATTAATGTGTTGTATAAGCTATGTGCATCTGAATGATTTCTTAAACTAATTATAATGTTTCTTTGTGAGCTGTCTATATCAATGTGAGTATCTCATATACATGCTTTGTTATATGTTTATACAAGTTCTGAATCCATTATCTCTAGGTGGTACTGTGTGAATACAACTTATTATTTTGAGGTTAAGGTGATGTACCTCAAACAATGCCTCTAGGCCGATGTGCATATTGTGCCAGTAGGAGGCTTTGAACGCAATATGCTTGGCATAAATAATTCTTTTAAAATGTACACATTGTTGAGTAGCTCGACTAATGAATCAAGAGGAAGGAACCTAAACTATACATAAGAAACATTAGGTATATCATTATTGTGTTATTTTTAAATAATGAGTATGTCGAATGTTGTGTACATTTTTGTGCACATTTTTTTAGAGTTTCCATCCCTTAATAAAATATAAGTACCACACCTCTGTGGTTGTAAAAAGGTCAAGTGATAACCTTTAAAGGTATCATAGGATGATGCAATATTAAGTCATGAACATAAAATGGAGAAATCTGTATCATTGATGGTATGAAAGAGAAGGTGTTTTACTTCATTTTATGTCCTAGAGTTGCACCTTTATCATGTTTTCATTTTCAAACCTCTTTATTTGCATCTTATGACATAATTCAGAAAAAGGAATGTTGTTGTAACATGAAGCTCAAATACATATTTATTGTTGGTAAATCTAGAAAAGATATGTTGTTAAGAAAGAATGAAGATAAATGTCATGTTTGAATTTTTTATAATTGTTATTTTTCTGTTATGTTAGATCAGGAGGAATTGAACATTAGATCTGGCAAAATCAAAATTCTAAATTATTGATGTTGCACATATGGGAATTGAACTTGCAACATGTTAAAATACATTACTAATAATCTTAAACAATGATCATGGAAAGAATTGAACACATGACTTAGTGGTATGGAAAAATGTTTGAAAAAAATAATAGTTTCTAAGAAAGAATCAGTTACTAGAAATGCTCCATTATCTTTTGAATTCCATTAGCAATTATAATATGAGAAGCAATAATGGAGAAAATGTTGTTGAGAAGAAGAAGAGAACAACGAGAAGGAAGGATGCCTGAAAAGGGAAAGGAATAATAATAAAAGATAACTATAATGACTACAAAAACAAAAAAATGAAAAAAGAATCATAGGTGAGTGGCAATTAGCATACTAGTAAATTGTTCTTGATAACTAACAAATTTGAGCAACAAGGTAAGATGATCCTTCTCTTGCTTTTGTTATTGAACTTCTCCACCCAGCCTCACACTTTTGTGCCTAAATAACTGAAACAAAGTTGTTTTTGTAGCCCTTTAGAAACACCCATAATGACTCCAGGAATTTTTGGCATTAACAGTTATGCCATTAGGGGCAACGGATCCTTGCATAAGGGTTGTTCCCACTAGCAGAAAATGAGAGTACAATTCAGCCCATATCTATTTTGAAGATATCCAAAATCTAAAGAATTGTTGAATTCTTTGTTTCTTGCTAAAATTGATTTGATGACTGATGGGACGCAATATCACATCCGTGATATCGTGTCAGCCCCTACGATATTACGTACGCAATATTGCAGCCCATCGTCAGTTCTATAAATAAGAGGTGGCTTTCCCTTGTTTTCACATCTAGATCTAGACCCTTAGCGAAACTCTGGCAGTTTTACCATTCCATAGATAGAATAATTTCCATGTACCCGCAGTAGGAGTCTCAAAGTGAACGGATCTTTATTCGAGCAAATTGTACCTGAGCACACATTTGTATACAGAAATAAAGATGAACTTTTTGATAAACCTTGCAACATATGGACTAAGCTAAATAGGACTTTAATTATTGTTAAATGTTTAAATGCTTTCCTAGATAATTAATCTCTCTCAACCCTCAACTCTCCTAGTTAAGTGCATTCAGTATGACTACTTCGAGCACATGTGCTACACTTGGTAACCCAGTAATGAATAGCGTTTGGTAATCCCAGTAGTGTTGCACTGGTTCAGGGTGTGTACGGCAAGTGAAAATAGATACTGATGCTAGGATAATTAAAGCTTAGTTAGTGGAAGTTAGTTACTTAGTTTCTTCACCCTTTCCCCTTTTAGCATAGGCAATAAAAAGATAAAAGACAAAAATCACATACCTCAAACTTACTTAACCATACAACCGTGACAATACTAGTAAGTCTGGTAAGACAGCGATTGATTAACCTTAAGTGTTCCATTTGGGTGCATAACCACTTAGTCCTTAGAGTTCAATCGGATCGCGCGTGAGATGCTTGTATTTGTATGGTTGAGTGTAGGGGTACCTTGCCACTCATCATTGGCACCGTTGCCGGGGACTTAGTTGTTTGTGCACTACGTAGAACATAGGAAATCATTTACATTGTTGGGAGCTAAAACGAACCCTTAGGGTTAATCATACGAAAAATAACATAACGGTAAAAAACACACCGAACAAAACTAAGATGTCTTCCTCTTCACACAAAAGCACTTCACTGCCTAGGGATAACACAAAAGATAGTTGGCAACACACCATACATAACCAAGACCCACCAGTTCCTCAAAAATTTAGTGTGGCATATATTCATCACAATGAATATATACCCAACTTTACCTTTGTATTCCATCAAGATGAACAACTACGTTGGAGAGACATGGAGGGTAACATAGTGTTGCCTCTAGACAAAGCCACCCCCAACATGCTCCTTCGTGCCCTTGCACAAATTGGCATGTCACAATTATATGTTGAGTACATTGCATGCGATTACAACGTAAGGGACTACCATCTCACAGAGGCGTAACGTCAATGGGACTTGCGGCAGGAGAGTTACCAAACATCGTTGAAGGGCAAAGGACCCCATAATGCTTCGCCCATCATAAGCGAAATTAAGGGTGGTGAACCTATTTCAATAGGTTCTCCACAAAATGACATTCCCCCTCCTAACGATGGTGAGGAGGTGGTGTATCAGAACCTGCACTCCACAATACACAACCCTGGTTCTGATCCCCATGAACACCAAGTGTTCAACAAGGGAACACAAACACAAGATAAGGGCAAGCATTCTGATCGTCATCACGATCGGGGTCGAGATCACCGAAGGGAAGGTAGGAAACATCGTCATGGCAATGGTTCTCCTTCCTCTTTTCCTTCATCATCACATTCATCATGAGGACAAGGGTAAGCAAAATAAGAAACCTCGACGAGAGAGTCGAGAGAGAGGACGAGGGCATTCTAGGGAATCACGACATGGAAGAAGGAAAAGTAGGAAACCACGTAGACATCACAGACGCCATGAGAGAAACGACCACGACGAACCCCTACTTGCAACTCGAAGCATGTTAGACATTACGAAGGCCATTAGAAAACCTATAAGGCACCAAAAAGATAGCTAGATCAAGAGACTAGACATGAATAATATCCCACGATTTAAAGGGGGATACAATGCTAATCCGCAAAACCACTTATAGGCATTTCACGATGTCTGTGCCTTGCATAATATTGAAAATGAGTGGCAAAAATTAAAGTTGCTCCCAAGGACACTCATAAAAGAAGTGAAAAGTTGGTACCGGTCCTTAGAATCGGAATCCATTAGAAGGTGAAGTACGATGCTAGAACTGTTTAACGATAAATATCAAACGTACTCCCGAGTGTCCAACTTATGAAAGCAGATCCAAGGATGGAAGCAGGGTAATCATGAATCCTTGGATGCTACCATGGGCTGATATTATGCATTGTTACATCATTGCCCAGGCCATGGTTATGCACAACGGGATCAACTATGCTATCTTGTAGATGGGGTAAGACATGAAACTAGGAGAACCCTTGCAACATATGCCTAAGGGAGATTATCAGAACTTAGGTCCCATGAGGTTCATAGATTGTTGGAGCAAGTAGCTAAGGAAGAAGGTGAGCTACAAAAGAGAGAAAGTATAGAGGAATACAACCACGATCCTTACCTCCGAAAAAGGGGAGTAAGATTCTGTGAGGAGGAGGATGAGTCACCACTCGAAGTTGGTGAGTAGAAAAACCTTGTTGCTTTAGAAATTAACAACAGAAGTGTCGGCTAAGGTAGATTAGATGTGGGATTCCTTAGATAGTAGATTTGAAACCGTTTTGAAAATCGTAGAGGAGTCTAAGGAGTGAAGTAGTGACCATGATAGAAAAAAGAAGAGGGATTTGGACCATGCACGTAACAAAGGTAAGGGGAAAGTAGCTATCACTGAGGAGGTTGTGGATTCCAATACAGATGATGACAGTGGATGTGAGATATGTCAGTATGACCATCCAAAGGGATGTTGCCCAATAATCTCACATCTAAGAGTTTAGGGTGTATGCACTCAACCCAAGACTTAACAAATGGCAAGCACCCCGAAGGTTACCTTATCCCCAAGGTAACCCAAGACAATTCCACCAACCGTTAACGTACTATCCAAGTGGAACTCCATCACAACCTATTGAATAACACCAACAATGGCAATACCCACAGTCATGGGGGATGCCACCATCGAGACAACAATACCCTTACCAGAAACTGGATCCATATGGCTACTATGTGCAGCAGCCAATCTCTCCAAGTGACTCTATTGGTCATGTGACCCCACAACGTCACTACCAAGCTCGGGAGTACTATAAGACTCCTTCTCCTAGGAGAAACACACCACATGCATACCATCCTTTGAATCTGTCCGCCACTCTTACAACAATAGCTCCACTACCACCCGCTCCAACAATGCAAGGGAAACTCCCCACTCAACTGCAGCAATGCAATGCTACAAGAGCTGTGAACCTTCAACCCACTACTAGTTCTGAAAACCACACAAAGAGAAGACCTTTTTTCAAAATCAATAGTCCAAACAAACTCTTACAACCATAAGCGGTTGATTCTCAGAACGTTCCTCCATCAAATAAGGCTTCGGAGCTCCCTTCAAACCAACAATAGAGCTCAATGCATATGGTTATGTTAACACATACCGTCACTGACTGAATTAAGGAAGGCCAGCTTTCCAGGAAACTCTCTGATCGTGGAAGTCCCTTAATCTACCTCCAAGTCGCTAAGAATGAACCATGTAAGGCTCTTCTAGACTCAAGGTCCAAAGTCAACTTGATATCGCAAGAAATGTATAAAACCTGGAACCTGCCTCCACTAAAGAAGAGCAATATTCACTTAAAGCTGGCTGACCAATCCATCACTGTTCCCTTGGGACTAGTGGAGGACATCGTTACCACTGTGTGTGGTTGGTCATACCCAACTAATTTCCTAGTGATCCAAGTAAACAATGACAAAGGGAACTTTCCAATAATAATGGGAAAGACATGGCTAAGCACCATAAATGCATGCCTAGGAATCCGCAATCTTTCCCTAAAAATATCTAAGGAAAACACTTATGGAAAGATCGAGAAGAAGAAAGTTCCATGCATCACATACAGTGATACAGAGGGTGATGGTGTGCAGGAACATTTAGCATCTCCTACATGCAACAGGTGTGCACCAGAGATTAACATACAAAGATGCCTATATTTAGCAATCACATAACAAGAAAAAAACACCTAGTGGTTGACAACTAATCAAGAGAGAAACCCACCAATATGGATGGAACTAACTGGGGGACCAACTTGCACCCACGTAGAAAGCATAGATGCACTGGAGCAAGAGTGTTGCCAACTTCCAACCCTTAATTTGAAACCACCAATCGAGGAAAGTTGAAAACTCTTAGAAAATCCAAATGAGTACTCCGATAGGAGAATACTAGTCTATGTGCAACCGACCAAACCTTATCACGAACCTAGAATAGTCTATGCACATAGCACATTTGAGAGGGAACAACCTCGCTCATTATTTCGGATTTCCCCTTCCAACTCAATCATGGGAGAGATGGCCACCTATGCTAATCATTCAAGACCCTCAATTCCTTTTTAAGTTTTTGTTTTACAAATTTCTTTAACTTTTCTTATTTTTGTTTTACAACATCGTTCATACTCTGTCATTTTTTGTGTGTTTGTTTATTTTATTTTGTTTGATTCATCACCTAATAAGTGCTCCTAATGGTGGTATGAACTATATTCTATTGATTGTTAATGTTTAGTTTTCACCTTTAAGTTATGATGTTGATACTAAGGTATGGTTCTTTTGATATAGCAGACAATGAATCCACTTCATCCATACATCCATAAATTTTTATGGTCTCTCTTGGCTTGGAATTGTACAGTCTCTTTCTCAATAATAAAAACTATCAATGAATTGGTAACTAGGCATTTCTCAAACTAAGGAAGGACTCAAGGATTGAAAAGGGTATGACTTCAAGGGGATTTGATGCACTTGTGCTGGCCATTCTCTTGGGTGCTTGGATGTTTTCTTCTTGAGTTTTCTTACTGTTCCAACATTGCTGCATTATCGGGTAGCTAAGCTAATAAAAATAATAAGTCTTTGCATGGTGTGGTTCTCACGCAAAAAAAAAAAAAAAAAAGTGGGAATTCAAAGCACACCCCTTAGACAAAATAATCAATTGGGCTACAAGAACTGGTTAAGGAATCAAAATAAACATGTTCCCTCTAACTAAGACACTTCTCACTCCCTACTTTCTCCTCTTTCATTTCGTTGGAATGGTGGTGGCTCTTTGGTGAAAGCATTCTTGTTACTTCAAGTGGATGGATGGGTCGAATGTATTAATGCAAAGTTACTGAATGTGGTTTGTTTGGGGCTAGATTTGGAATGAGATCTACTAAGTTACATTAACCATTAATACATAAGGGGTTGTACATTACCTTGTTCTTGAGATTCCATTTCATTCTCTTTTTTCCATCCTTCTTTCTCCATTTATCACCTCATTGCTGGTTGTCTCAGTAGTCCATATTTTGGTGGATGCATTGTTTTCTTTTTGGTAAACTCTTGTGGTTAAGAATTTAACTTTTGTTTTCAAATGACATTTCTAGAGCCTATGGACTCTTTGAATGTGAGATTGTCAGGGCATTAAGGGCATAAGCCTGCTTTGGGGAGGACCCACTGGCATTCCTATTTGGTGCATCCGTTAATTTCTTTTCCTTAAACATTTCTGCAATCACCATTTATTTTGTTCATCTCCATCTTTGACATCCATTTTATTGGCGTGACTGTTGTTTCTTTTTCTCCATCTTTCTTGTTCCTTTTCTTTTTCCATTCTATCACTACCAGAGGTTCGCTCTCAATCATGGGGGTCTTGGTCCAATTTTTTCGATTTTCTGCTAACCCCTACACCTCAGGTAGTCACCAGTATTATATCTTCAAATTCGTATCAATCATAGCATAACTCAGCCAATGGACTTTACACTGAAGCAAGGTATCAATTGCATTATGATTCATTTACCCTTGATAATATAAGAACTGTGTTGTGTGTGCATATGGCAATTATACAACAACGGATTGGATCTGAAGGGAACACTTGGAATAGACTGGTGCTGAAGTAGTTATGCAAGGAACAAGATTGATAGCACGTTTATAGATGGATAACGAAAGGCGCAATCCTGACGTTGGCAACAGCAGACTTCTTCTTTTCTCTCTCTCTTCTCTCTTCTCTCCCAGCTACTAAATAAGGCTGGATATCAAATGTGTATAGTGTTCACTTTTGTTGTCATGAATACTAAATTTTGCCATGTATTGTAATAATGATCCGTTCACATGTCACCCCATTCACCATTAGTCTCATTCAAGTCAATAATCCCATACCTTCCCAATATTTTGTAAGGAACTCAAGGATGAGTTTTCATTTAGTCATGGGGGTATGATGGGATGCGATATAGCGTCGGCCCCTGCGATATTGTGTATGCGATATCACAGCCCGTTGCCAGTTCTATAAATAAGAGGCGGCTTTTCCTTGTTTTCGCATCTAAATCTAGACCCTTAGCGAAACTCTGGCAGTTTTACCGTTCCAGAGATAGAATAATTTCCATGTACCCATAGTAGGAGTCTAAAAGTGAATGGATCTTTATTCGAGCAAATTGTACCTAAGCACACATTTGTGTACGAAAATAAAGACGAACTTTCTGATAAACCTTGCAGCATATGGACTAAGCTAAATAGGACTTTAATTATTGTTAAATGTTTAAATGCTTTCCTAAATAATTAATCTCTCTCAACCCTCAACTCTCCTAGTTAAGTGCATTTAGTATGACCGCTTCGAGCACGTGCTACACTTGGTAACCCAGTAACGAATAGCGTTTGGTAATCCCAGTAGTGTTGCACTGGTTCAAGGTGTGTACGGCAAGTGGAAACGGATACTGATGCTAAGATAATTAAAGCTTAATTAGTGGAAGTTAGTTACTTAGTCTCTTCACCCTTTCCCCTCTTAGCATAGACGATAAAAAGATAAAAGACATAAAAATCACATACCTCAGACTTATTTAACCATACAACCGTGACAATACAAGTAAGTTTGGGAAGATAGCGATCGATTAACCTTAAGTGTTCCATTTGGACGCATAAGCACTTAGTCCTTGGAGTTCGACCGAATCGCACGTGAGACACTCATATTTATATGGTTGAATGTATGGGTACCTCGCCACTCATTAATGACCCCTTTGAATGCTCAATCCTTAGATTTGAATCTTGATTCTTATCTATATACCTTCTCAAGTTTAGTTCTCTTATCTTTGTATGAGTTCAATGAAGTAGGGGAAATCTAAGATGTTAATTTAAGGCTGTCAACTTGTAAGTAATTGTCAATCATTTTTTTGTTCTCTGTTGTTGGAAAAGTAGATAGATGATTAAATTTTACTGATGTGCTTTATATTATTTCAAGTTAAAAGAGTTAAATTGAGATGATATTTTTATAAAATAAGTGTTGCTATGAAAAGTAAAATTGAGATAAGCATTAACACCAAAATCTTAAATATTTTTCTTTATGTTTGCAAACAAGTATGTTTAGATCTACCTCATTGTTGGATCCCCTCCACTTTAATAACACAACCTCTTATAACAAGTGAATTCTCTTATCTTCTCAACACATAACCAAAGCCCTTTGATTCCATTTTATTTCTATTAATGTTCAACCCCTTTGATTCTAGAGTACATCTATAAGTTTCTAGTTTCATAGCCAAAATTTCCTTAGATTTATCCACTAGAAGAGTATCATTTAAAAAGAGTATACACCAAGAGATATCATTATGAATATCTTTAGTTAACTCATCCATAATAATAGCAAACAAGAAAGGGCTTTGAGCAAATCCATGGTGCATCCCTACCTTCATGGAAAAGTTTGTACGCTCTCCAAAAACAATGTGAACTTGAGTTGTGGCTCTACTGTCTATATTTTGAATAGCTTTTATGTACCCAATAGAAATATCTTAATTCTTTAATGCCCAATAAATAATCCCTAAAAGGACCCCATCATAAACTTTATCTAAATCAATGAAAATCATATGCAAATTCCTCTTCTTGCACCTTAATTTCTCTATCAATTATCATAACAAGAAAATAGCTTCTATAGTTGATCATGTAGACATAAACTGCAATGATTTTAAAAAAAATCTTTTCTTTCATTAAATAATGTTCTATAACTCCTTACAATATCTTCATTGAGTAACTCATAACCTTGTTGCCTCTATAGTTCCCATAATTTTGAATGTCTCCCCTGTAATTATAGATGGGTACTATGGTGCTTCTTCTCCAATCATTTAGCATTTTCCCCTTGTCCCAAATCTTGTAGAATAAAATTATCAACCAAGTGATTCCCACATTTCCGATAGACTTCTATACCCTAATAGGAATACCATTTGGTCTTGTTTTACTATACGTGATCTTCTTAAGGGCTTTCTTTACTTCAAAGGCATCTATTTACTTAGTCATTCCCACAATTGGTTCAATGCTACCAACTTCATTTCTAGGAAATTCTTTGTTGAGAAGAATTTGAAAATAGACACTCCATTGCTCTAAATTTTTTTTGTATAGAAACAAAATTCTTTCAGTGTCAAACTTGATGCACCTAATATGATCAATGTCTTTGCATATCTTGTTTCAAGTCTTCGCCTGTAAATCAATTTCTTACCTTCCTTTGTTTCTAACTTCTTATAAAAGGTATTGAAAGCTCTATGTTTCTAAAAGAGTAATTCCAAGAAATGTATAAATAGAAGTTGAACCCCTTTAGGATCTTTAGTAAACAAAGAACTTTATAAAAGTTAAATTTGAAAGTTGACAAGTCCACAACAATGTATTGTATCTTCCTAGTTATCTCATTTCCCATCAATGAAGATGAATGCAAATGCAATTCAAGACTAGTGTAGTTTCACATTGTAAAAAACAACAATAACATTTATATCATAACTAACTAAATTAACATAAAAAACACCATAATTTAGTACTTTGCAATATTTGTTATGTTTTGTTCAAAATCTACTAGGCACTGCATTATCAAATGCTACTATAAAATACAAAATCAAGCTATTGAGTTTCCATAGTAGTAAAGTAGTTTGTGTGTTTTAGTTGCTTATATGACATGTTTTTGGATAAAGTGAAATTGTTAAAATGTATGCTTAGAATGATACGTAGCTGAAAGTGAGTCAATACATTAATGAGAACAATCTTCGAGTTCATAAAGCTCAACTTAGTATATGGGAAGTATCAAATGAATAACAGTGTTTTGGTTGAATCTATTTAAACACACCTATGCCTTGAGTATAAAGTGATAAAGCTTCTACAATAATTAGCTAATAGGTTGAATCTAGAATCCACGTTAAGGTTCTTGCTAAGCTAGAGGTTCTTTTTTATGTAAAGATCATTAGCACTCGTTTTTGTTTGTGTATGGCACAGTAACATTTACAAATAGTTGTATATCAACTAGAAGAAAGACCATCATCAAATTTTCTACAATAATCATCATCAATCATTAGGGTATCCAAAAGGAAGAAAAAATATATATTATAAAAACAACCATGGATTTCAACAATTATTTTAAAGAAAGTCAAGTAGATTGAAATTTTTAGATCAAAATTCATCTTGGTACCTTTATCCTATATATAATGGGCCAACCATTAAGGCAAACAAAGGATTTGACAATAACATACTATGGCCAGCTATGCACCTAACACCAAAGTTCCTAAACATATATTTTTACCATGTTGTAGGTGTCATATATCTTAGCATGCCTCTTGGAATCGAACTTGTAACTTGTAGGCCACAAGCCACATGCTCTAAGTCATGCCTCATTAACAATTTCAAAATAAAACCTTATAAAAGGCAGATAAAACAAAATTGTTCAAATAAGTTTTATCATGAAAGGGATCATGCACTCTCACAAGAAAACATTGATAATCAATGCTGCTGCTGCTCTTTATCAAAATCTAAGGAAGAAATTTAGTATGCTAGAAAGAACAAATGTGAGGTTGCATTTGTTAGATATTGTTCATATCAGGCTTCATGGAATAAAGTAAGTAAGAAGGTTAAAAGCTCAAACTCTCGCACTATTGATGTTAAGAAAAAAAAACCAACTAAAGTTTCAGTTTTCTTTTTCAGGTTTTTAACAAAACCATAACCTTGCAACTCTTCCACTCAATTGCTTAGAACTCAATTTTGATTGCATTTGAATATATTGCAGTATCTTAAGATCTATGCATAATATGAATTCCAGAGATCAGAAAACATCAGTATTACTGTATAGCATAATTTTGTTTCCGTAAATGCTATAATTTCTTTTTGGATCATTTAGCTTCTCACTGAAGAGAGCCAATTATCTGTCCTTTTGACTCGATCCCAAGATTCTTTCTCTACTTGCGTCAAATTTTACCTGAAAACTTGAAGCGTCTTACAAAAATCTGATAAAGTTAAGATTGATGCTTCTAGAATACATTCCATTACTGATCCACCAGAAATTTTTTCAATGGAGTCCTTTCACTGTTGCTATCATTGGAGTTACGATAGACTGAAGTTTTTAAAAAAAAACTTCTAATTAAAAACATGCAAAACCAACAAATCTCAAATGAAACAATTCTTCTTGTATAAGGAAATGTTTTCTTGAATTAATCTATAGCTTGTCTGTAGCTAATTTTTCAATGCCAATTTAAGAGGTTATATATCATTCAAAAATACAATCTATCATCCAAAAATACAATCTCAAATTTTCCTACTTAGAGGTTCTTGATTTATAACAGAATGTCACACAAAATTGTATCAATTAAGCTTCTATTTTTTAAATGTCACTTTACACTGATACTATATTCTTATAATGGTAGTATTGTCCAACCTATTCAGGAGATTCCCTGTCCAGGTATGATCTGGTAGACATCTGCCTTAGCAAACTGAGAATCCCATCCATGTTTATTGTTGCCTTTTCACGTGTTACCAAGTCATGTATCATCCTTCTCATCCCCTTGGTGCTTCCCAACGAGCTTCATCCTCTGTTTAAATGCCTGAAAACTAAGCATTAGGCTCATTCACACCCTCTTCATCTCACATGTTACAGTAGCTAACCCTGATACCACTGTGCTGTAGTTCTAGAGGGCACAATCAGGTATAGATTTAATTGCAGTTTTGCACAACTGGGACTGGATTCAATTCATAACAATAAAAGATTCAAGGAATTACAAAGAGACAAACACATGTGAGATTCAGAAAGTAATTCTTTTCAGGAAGCAAGATCCAATGATTGATATCTATTTAGGAACTTAAAATCCAAAAAAACACTATAGCGTCTGTGACAATTCTGCCCACTGTTTCAATGAAAAAGGTAGGCATGTACTTCCTCTCCAATTGCCTTGGTTCCATAAAAATCTAATTCTCCGATTAGTTTTTTCTCTGAATCATGTACGTAACTTCTCAAGCCACAACAACAATCTAGAATTTTCAAGACATGTCTACCTGTGTTAAATGGATGCTCAGCCAACTTAAATTCTCTGCTCTTTTGGACGCAAATCTATCTTTTACTTAAATCTTACAGGTAGAAATATAAGACACATTTTGAATGATGAAGGTACAAACACTGTATTAGAAGCATTCTTTCCTAAAACATATACGTATGTAATTCTCCTGCAATACATTGACAGCATCATGCAGGTAAACACTGGTTGGCTTCCATTCATAAAGAGCATATGCATAAATTCAAAAGCAAAACATTAAATATCACGGTACCAAAATTGCATTAGGACAAGGGTCTAGATGCTTACGTCTTGGCAGAAACATGTTTTTCATGAATATCACATTCATTTCAATGTTAAAACAAAGAAAATGGCACAAATACCTTGTAAGCGTCACACAAATGTACGATTCTAAAGCTTATCTAGACAAATTATGAGGCCCTTGCATTCAAATTTCAGCAAAAGAACAAAGTAAAACTTAAACGTTCTTGCACTTGTGGGCATAAGAGGATGTCAAATTCTGCCAGAGAAATTTACCACTGGCCATGTCAACAAAAGTCCCAAATGCTGATACAATTGCTGCAACAACCTGCAGATTATAATCCCAAAAACTCAGTCAATATGATGAAACATCTTACATAAAACATTCCAAATCAAATTTCGACCCAATACAGGAGAAACCAAATGAAAGGCCAAGGAAGACAAACACATGTGAGACAAAAGACAACCATTGTCATGGTGATAGTAATGACATCGATTTCAGTGGTGACTGGAATCAACGTCATCTCCATAGGCAACATAATGATTATCTTTTTTGAAGGAGAAGAACGCTCAGAATGTACAGATTTCCAGCCAAGATGTCCAAGAAGCAAGGCAGAAACAAGTCGCAGAGGAGACATTTCTTCTTCACTAACAGGGTAAAAAACAGAGAGAAAATTCATGCCTGTAAAAAAATCCCTAACCATTACACATTCACTCACTCAGGCCTGAAGACAAAAATCCCTTGCAATGATGAATTCTGGCAAAGACAAAACAATTTAGACAAAAAACAATAACAAGAAGATGAAACAAAGTAAACTTAAACAATTGTATCAGCATTTTGGACTTTCGTCAACATGGCCAGTAGCATAAGAGGATGTCAAATTCTGCCAGAGAAATTTGCAACTGACCATGTCAACAAAGATCCCAAAGGCTGATACAATTGCTGCAACAACCTGCAGATTATAATCTCAACAACTCAGTCAATATGACTAAACATCTTACATGAAACATTTTAAATCAAATTTCAACACAAAACAGGGGAAAACAAACCAAAGGCCAAGGATGGTGTATGTAATTGTTAGGGTTTCTGTTACAGCAGCGATTTTCAAGACCTTGAATTTTCTAGAAGAAATATGTCTTCTGCAACTCATTTTAGTGTTTGTGCAATGATCGATATGTATGAACTTAATATCCAATGAATTACAAATAGACAAACACATGTGAAGCAAAAGACAATCATTGTGACGGTGATGAAGATGATGTCGATTCCAGCCGCCACCAGAATCAACATCATCTCCATCGCAACACAATGGTTGTCTTCTTTTATAATCTAGGAAAGGTGTCCGGCAAGCAAGGCAGAGACAAACACCAAAATGAGGTGCAGAAGACATATTTCTTCTCCATAAACCGGGGCAAAAACAGAAATAAAGAAACAAAATTTAACATCTTGAAAATCGCTGCTAAAGCCTGTAACAGAAACCCTAGCAATTACATACATACTCATGCCTTAAGACAGAAGTGCCTTGCAATGATGAATTTTTGCAAAAACAAAACAATTGACACAACAAACAGAAACAATAACAAGAAGAAATATGCGACCTTGCCATCTGTGAGAAATTGTCCAAACAGACGACTTCTTCGTTAACTCATTTCATTTCATTTCAGGGGCCGCTTGGCACATATTCACATTCACATTCACATTCCCAATAACAACTACAAAAACAAAGGTCAAACGTTGTTGAGAGCAGGCGCAGAAGCTTCTTCATGCAGATGTAGGATTTGGACAAATTCGATTGCAATTGTAACTGGAATTGAAACCATAGCCTCGCTTGGGCTGTATTGTTGTACAAACAACAACCGCTGCCACTTAAACTTGCAATGGATCGGACTGAAATTGATTCAAATCAAAAATGAAACGGACTGAAATGGAATGGACCGTTGCGTATGGTATCGTAAGACGCCAAAATTAATTGACAATTCGATTCAGAAGTTGGAGAAGGAGCGAAGAAACCAGTCAAGTATTTGTAGCGCCGGCCGACATTCAAAGAAGGAACATGTAATTTTGTTTTCATGTGCTTGTTCAAGGTAAGGCTAAGGTAATTTTGTTAAAGTAAAATATTTTGGCTAAAGGAAAGTTGCTTTAAGAGAATTTTGAAGAAAAATTTGTTTGCCCATTGGCCAAACAAAAAGTGTTGGGAAAAAAATTCCTAGATACATAACTTGAGTATTGGCTGCTATAAATGTTTTTAATAAAAGATATCTTTTAAGGAAAATATATAGGCTAGATCATTGAGACTTTGCTACAAATGTTTCTAATAAAAGCTGTCAAAATAGAAAAGCTTAGAATTAAACCCTTAACCTATTAAGGTTAAAAATAAATATCTTACCATTAAGCTATGAAATTTTATTTAAAACAATTATATAAAATGATATTTTTCTTTTTTGTATTTTTAATGAATAGAAGCGTAAACAACAAACATTATCCTTTGCTCAAGGTCTTCCAATAGCATTGACATAAAAGTCACACATATAAAGCCACGGTTTAAATGTATGTAATAGTAACCAAGGTTAAGGTGAAAAGGTTGCCAATAACAAGCCAGTAAACACATGATTTCATTTCATTGTATAACATTTAAATCTACATCTACATCCAGTGAATCTAGTTTATCAAGAATTCCCCTACATAGGAATATAAATTACTTCCAACTTCTTCAATTTATGTTGAAACTTCTACTTCTTCTATCAATGCAAAAAATTCTTATTAATTCTCAAAATATAGATTTAGAAGTTGGTGAGCAACAATTTTTCATGCCTTCTTCTACTAGTGATGTTGTTGTAACTAAGACACTTGATTTTGTTCTTCCTAATGATGTATATGAGTCATTGGTTGTTGATGAGCGGCTAGGTACCCCTATGCCCAACCATGTGAATCACGGGCGTTCACACGCGACTCGGTCAAATTCCGTAGACTATAAGCACTTAACATACACCAGACCTCTAACCAGCAAAACCCTTTGTTAGAACGGTCATTGTCTTCTCAACCTCACTTGTGAGTATCTAGTGGCAATGGTTAAGTGAGATTAAGGCAACTGATTTTTATAGTTTTTACTTTATCTTTTGGCGTCTAATTCAAGTATGAAAAGTAAGGAATAAAATATTACCTAATCTATAATTATCCTAATCTATATCTTAACTATTCCTAGCATAAGTATCTGATCCCATCTTCCAAGCACGTTCTTAGCATTCCCAAACCACTACTAGGTTACCAGACGTTAAGCGTCACTGGGTTACCAAGCGTTGGGTTTACGTTCGAGATGGTCGTACTTATGGTTTCTATGAACTATGAATGAGCGATAGCGATTAAACTAATAACAAGAGAAACTTAAGTAATTATCAAAGCATATAAATATTAAGCTAGAAATGCATAGAAATGGCTAAGTCCAAATGCTGCAAGGAATGCTTGAAAGCTTGTCTTTATTGTCGTTCATGCCAATGGGCTCAAATACATTAACGCTCGAATAAAGAGTCGGACACCTTCTTTACACCTACTGCAGGCACTTGAAAAATATTCTATCTCCTGCGGGAACAAACTGTAAGAGCTTCGCTACAACTGACTAAAAGATGCCTCAATGAGGCGAAAGGCCCTCTTATTTATAGGCCGAAATAGGTGCCACGTAAACGGGGCCATGTTGACGCATGGAAGGATGCGTTGACAGGGCCATGTCGACAGGCCACGTATACGGGGCCACGTCGACGTGGCCGTGTATACAGGGTCTCGTATACGCGGCCTAATAAATGCATGGCCAAATGACACTTCATCATACCCCCACAACTGAGTAAAAACTCGTCCTCGAGTTCCTCTTATAATTTGGAAGGTATGGACTTTATTTACAACACACATGACTTGACACACACATGACACAACATCGATTTTACCAAGTGCTTAAGTTACAGAGAAGGACAAGTTACAAAAATGATGGTGTTCAGAGACAAAATTGAACACCTTGCTGGTCCTGGAGTCTCTGTCGTGCAGAAGGATGCAAAAATTGCCGGAGAAGGTCACACCATCCCTGGGGGCGGTGGTTCTGACGACCCTTCACTAGCCTCTGGCCCATGTGGCGATGGTGGTGGCACGAATGATGGTTGCCTCGCAGCAGCTGCAACTTCTGGAGGCAACCGGAAAGCCTCCAAGAGGACCCTCATTTTCTCCTCTTTGCTTCTAGGATCGTTCACTATCCAGGCAGCTTCACCGATGTGTGCTGGAATTGGAACCTCCCAAGGGCATGGTAGCACCGGGAAGAGTTCTTTCAAGTTGACGAACCAAGCTATGAACTATTTTTGTTCGATGTCAAATGCTTGAATTGATGTTTGCAGCTGCTGGTAGTCATTCATCTGATGGGCCAAGTTCTTCGTGACTACACGTTATCCTTCAAAACTTGTGTGGAGAACCTCGAGTTCCGCATTTGTTGTTTTCAATTTCTGCTTCATCATTTTTGTGCGCTTGGAATTCATCCTTGTATAAAGAGTACGAGACGACCACTTGTTTCTCCAATTTAGATCGTGGTTGAAACACCATAAAAATTTTGGCAACACTTCCAAACAACTTCAGAGCCTCTGAAATGGCTTCAAGCAGCCCATCATGGAGCAAGCAAGGTTCCCCGGGTGCCCACAAATCACGGCGGCAAGTCTTGGTATCAAGAATCATCCATTTTAAGGTCAAAAAGTGGAATTTTGGCTAAGTACAATGTGCTCGCGTTGTGTTTACGCTGCTCAGCATAAGGATTAGCGTCACCAATATCCGGGGCCCTGAAACTAAGTCAAAACAAGCCAAAATCAAGCACAAGGACCCCCCATGACTTTCGCCAAGGTCCCCAGCAGTTCCCAGCCTTCAGAAAATCAAGATTCGGGCATTAAATGAGGCGCTTTCGGGTGGATACGCTGAAACACTATTCATCTTACGCTCAAACACTATTCATCGCGCGAACACTATTCATCGAAGTTTCAGAAAAAATTCCAGAAAAGTTTTAGAAAATGGTAGAGAATTACCAGCATCAGCAACTTTCAGAACATTTCAGAAAATTTCAGAAAGACTCAGAAACAAAGAAGTTTCACGCAAACGGGGGTCAAATTTCTCTTGTTGTACATTTCATTGTAAATCGACATATATGGGCATGTTAGGCCTTCATGTTTAAATTAAATGTACTTTCATGGGCTTGAATAACCCATGAATTGTAAAATGCAATGTACCTGGTTAAGAAAGTAGCTTACCGACACACATCCAACTCATGCACAACTGCTCGACACACATTCAACCCTCGCCAGCATGCATCCAACCCAAGCACAACTGTCCATTGGACACATGTTACTGGATCCACTTTCCTCTCATCTCTCAGCCGTTGATTCCATTCTAAAATTCTGTGCCGGAGCACGGCCCAACCCTATAAATACCCTATCAATTCACATAAATCAGAGGGCGATTGGGAGGCAATTGGAGGCAAAAATCAGAGACATTGACAATTCTGAGAAATTACAGAATTGGCAATCCTTGGGCACTCGGCACATCTGACTGTTGGCATCCAAGCATTTCTCACGTTCATCACATCACATTACTGCATCGTCATTTCAGACATTATCCCGGGGCTTAGTGCTTGACCTGTCATCCACACGTGCAGCTACACTTTGACTAGTGCATACATTTCTATTAAACAATACAATACAGTTTCATTATTGCCTCCCATTTACATTGTTTACTTCAGTTTATGCTTTGTTTACAGTATATCTCTATTTATGCTTTATTTATAATTCAGTACGCTCTGTTTACATTTTGTGTCACTGTTTGTATTCCGTTTACATCCCGTTCACATCGTTCACGATAACCTCAGTGTTAGCCGTAGCTTACGCTCGGGGAAGTCCTTGGTTGATTTGTGTGCAAACCATCCAAAGCACTCTGCCTTCATTCCATTTTCCAGCTTGCCCTCAAGCGAAGGCAGGGTCAGCTGTGGTTGCCCAACAATCTTTCGGTGTCTATTTCCATTCCAGCCTCACATCGACGATTTAGGTCAGTACAGCGGTCTCCCAGCTGTGAGCATAGCCAGGTTTGCATAGCAAAGGTTAGCGAGTTCCATATACTCTGTCATTTCTTCAATCTGCAACTCCTTGAGGTAGATTTTAGCTTGATTGTAGGCATTCAACCCATCAAAGATAGGTTTCCATACTTCACCTCCTTCTTGGAGCTGCTGGAGTGCTTGGTTCATTTTAGCCTTTGCGACTTGAATCTGCTTCTCATTTACTTCCTTTTGCAGGCCCACTTGGTCCATGTAATGATTTTTGATTTTTTCAAACTTCAAGGCCTCGTTCTTCCAAGAAACAATTTCGATGGTAGATTTTTGTCATAAAGCTCGAACCTCCTCCATGGACAGATTTTGGTTCTCAACTTCCAACCTCTCTCATTTCAACATTCACCCTACCTAGCTCTTTCTACTATTGGTGGATAAAGTTTTTCATGTGCTTATTTTTTGCACCAACATTATGCAGGTGATGAACCTCCGTGGTCAACCTAACGTTCTCTTGGCAAACCTCCACCAAGTCCTTATTTAAAGTATATGCTTGAACGTCTGCCAAGGACTTATCGAAGATCATCGACTCTTGCTCATCCTCAACTATCTGAAGTTTGAGTTGAAGCTATTGAAAAGCTTCATCTCTAGTGATTTCATGATTGAGGAGAGCTAGATTGGCAAGTTGGGTTCTTAGTTGGGCCACTTCTGTTGCCAAGCATTGATAGGCAGCTTCAGCAGTTTCAAGTTGCCCTTCCAAAATGAAGCTCTTATCCCTTGCCGAGAGCAGCTCTGACTAGGTTGCAGTGATGTTGTCTAGAAGGTTAAAGACATCCAGAGGTAGTTTCCTGGTTCCCACCAGTCGGTCCAACAATTCCTCATGTTGCACTGCATCGATCTTGCTACGTGAGGTTCCAACAGATGCCTGTACATCTTGAAGTCCATAAATATCTGGTACAAGTGTCGTTGGTGATTTGAGAGCTATAGCAATTGTATCAGCAACCACTTCAGCCGCAATCTCCTATCCTTGGTGCTACATCACCAAGATTGTTGCCCCTTCACCATCTTCCCAAGTATATTGAGAAGGTAGCAGCATTCCCAGAGATTTTAGGAAATAGCTACTAGGTTGATACTGTCACCTTTCGGACACTAGGATTTGTTTGTGCAGGAACTTACGTTCAGGCTATAGAGAACATCGACCATGCTTTTTCAAGTAAGCTAATTGATCGAGCCACTTTCTCCAGGTGGCTTATTGCAGGGTGATAGACCGAAGGGTCTTCTTCTCCACCAATCCTGCCAGATTGCTCTTGTTGGCTCGAGAGCATTTGTCAGATTTCGCGGATGTGTTCTGCTATGGTTTGCAAACTTGACCTTGTTGTTTGTGTAAGTGGTGAAGGTGGTTGCTGCTCCTCCTCTGTCTGTGTGGTGGTAGGAGTTTTATCTTCATCATTTCCTGCCAAGAGGCAATCAGGGCATGTCAGATTATATCATTGGAGTATCATGCTATCCCTGCCTGTTTGCACAACTTCCAGATTAGGCAGGGAAAGGGAAGAGCTCATCTTCCACGTTCTCTTTTAGCGAATCTCTTTTCAATCTCCAAGAGTAATAGTTGTGGAAGACTCATTGGGAATTTCCCACTCAAGGTGGCACACACACAAGCGGAGAAGGCTATGATTTTTTTGGGTCTTACTGTTGGGTTCAAGTGGTAAGACGCGATCTTTGAGTACACCCTCTCCGCTGTGGTCAAAGAGCTGAATTCCTTACACTCTACCCCATAGCACCATTTTGTCCATTCCACTTTTACCTCCAAGTTAGCTTATTTTGGAATCTCCACCACACCTGCTCTAGTCTTGAGCAACCCCAGAGCCTGTGCTATTACCTCCAAAGAGTAAGAGACATACATGTCTTTGATTCTTACTTTGGACCCTGGTTGTCGATTCATCCAGAAGAGATAAGTCTCTCCTAAGTACCATTCACCACTGGTTATGATGATTGGCCATATTGAAAAGCTTTGCAGTTGAAGCCTCACATCTTTTGGAGCATTCTCAAGGAATGGTCCACAGTTTAGCTCTTGGAGAACCATCCGTTGCACTTCACACAACTTGATAGCATCAAGACAAGCCTGGGTCAGGGTGACCTCAAGCTATGGTGCTATCCTCGGAGTCTCATCCCCTTGCGATTGCTCACTAGGAATCTCCTCTTTGGGAATCTGATGGACAGATTCCACATCAGGTCCTTCGTAGAGGGGGCTAGTTACATGAGAGCCCTCTGCATGCTCTGGCTGTTGCACACCTCGTCCCCTTCCCGTGCGTGGACGCTTGTCCCTCGGTTATTATGGTCCTTCGTCCCTTGGATGCCTCAGTTTGGGTGCCATCTGCAATCAAACATAGTCATCCATTAGATTGTGCATAAGTAGCTCAAAATCATCCTTATACACCTTCTCAGTTTGACTAGTTTATGCTGTTAGCATGGACAATCCATTAAGTCCCCCGAAGTGTTAATTCATGGGTTAAAACCAAAAATAACAAGGGATGAGTTGAAGTTTAAATGGTTATTTTTGTTTCTTCCCTTAGAGGTGCAAAATCTTAATTAACTAATTAATTAATTAACTACACATAGGCTTCACCCCCC
>MNCI01021031.1:1132-11526 GCA_015680685.1 Gnetum montanum | reverse complement strand
ACTGAGAGCATACCTCTAGTTGCTTAAAAGGGCAAGGATCGGTTGATGCGGATGCGCGATAGAATGTAGGTGCTTAGGGAAGAGCTAGGTAGAAAAAATGGTAAAATATTCCCCCAATTTGGATTCAAAATAATGAAATTTCAAAGCATAGTGGGCGTATATATAGGGATTGGGCATTGCATATATTGGGCCACGTATACACAGCCCCCTGCATATACATAGGTGTGTGCACCCGTTGACCAACCCGGAAAAAACCCAAAATGATGAATTTGAAATGCCAAATTGGGGTGGTTGAAGTGCATGAGAGGCCCAGTCATGGTTGAGGACAGGAGGAAGGTAATCAAGGGTTGAAAAAGAGTCAAAAAATAGGAGAACGTGATGCAAAAGAACTCTACGAGCAAGAAATCGAGCGATGGGTAACATGAAAACAAGCCACCAACAACCAAGAGGATGGGAAACTAACAAACAACACTGAGAATACATAAGTAGGTCCTCCCCAGAGTAAGTGTTAGCCTTCGTAGCCCTTGCATATCCCCAACACTGGGGTCTGTGGGCCTCGGGGCTAAGGAATGGTGATCGTAAGTTAATACACCCATCCATGAGAATCTATCATCGCATGAGGAGTTCATAGGAATCACGATGAATGATCAAAACATAAGATCGACAGTGAGGTGAGTCAAGGAGAGAAATGGATGGAAAGAGGAGTGAGAGTAGAATTCCAATTATCGGTCACATGAAGCCCCGTGTAAAGTTGTGGTTAAGTGACCTGATAGGACCTTGCCTAAGTTCAGACCCAAAACCATCCACATCCAGTGACATCGCAGCAACATGCGAAGACTCGTCCACCCCCTAAGTGGACAAGAATGCACCTGTAGAGAACCACCACTCTAACATATGTGAGAGGAAGGAAGTGAAACGGGACCAAGTTAGCAGGGATGAAGGGAATCCCATAACTAGTTCTTGTGGCCTGTGAGAGGCGGTCTAAGGAGTGTGCTTTGAATTCCCACATGGTTAAGGTTTTATTCTTTTGTTTTCTTTTATTTTGTGGTAACCACACCATGCAAAGACCCATGCTTTTGTGCATGCATTCAACCAAGGGGTGTGCTTTGAATCCTCATGTTTTTTTTTCTATTTTTGATGAGGACCACACCATGCAAGGTTGAACTGCCAAGGAGCTTCCTTGTGGAGAAGGACTTGGAGCAGAAAGAAATCCATAAGGGCACTCCCACCACCCAAGGGGTAGAAGAGGATAATGAATGTTGCATTCCCATTGAATTCACACTTGATTCAAACCATTGGGTCATCCCTAAGTCTAGGAACTACACAAGTCACACATTAATTATAATGTTTTTAAGTGAAACAGGGTTGCATGTTTCCAAGAGTTGGAAAACCATGGAGTGGATGAGTGGGTGGATGACGTGGACTCACTGCCGATATTATGAGGTGAAAGTAGATGCAAAAACCAAGAACACCCATGTGAGAACAAGAGTAAGGTAAAATAAGTGGCTATTTTTAGTGACCCATCACAACGAAAACCATCCGCGCCAAACTTGATAACAATAAGAAGGTTTATTAGCGATTAATTGGGAATGAAACACACACATACTTACAAATAAACAACAACAAAGAACTGGAAAAATAATTAAAGAAAGGAAAAATTAACAAAAATTGGCAAATGTATGAATGATGATGAAAAACAAAAAGTATAAGAAAAAAAATTATAAAACAGTGAGGGGTGTAGTGGGATGGATTAGCAAGGATTACGGTCTCCCCCACGACTGGGTGGAAATGAGGAGATGCAAAAAATGGAACAAGGCTATCCTAGTGATGATGAGGTGGTATCTCTGGTTAGGTGGAGCCTACAGAAAGGGTTGAGTTCCACGAGCTCTTGTTTGAAGCTTTCAAGGATTTGCAACTTTCCCCAGTCACCATGGTCATTAACAATGGATACTTATTAATGAACCTCTTCCAATTCATCCATGCTCTCTACATAGGCTCGTACAAGCCCCTCAGGTGGTTCTATGCACAATGTGCTACTAGCAAGATCAGTTGTCAGCCACTGGGTTCCTGCTTGTTTTGTGGCTGCTACGTATAGGCACTGTTGAACTAGTGATTCTTCAGTACACTGACTACATGCTTGAATGGATGTTCTCTTAGCATAGCATAACTACTACACACAGTTGCACCCTGAGTCACTGTACGCGATGCATGGAACATGCTTCTTCTTGATCTTTCCAAAAGGATTTTCCTTTGAAATTTCAAGAAAAATATCTCGGAGTCCTAGTCTTACATCCACCGTGCTTAGCCAAGCTCTTTCCATAATGATTGGGAAGTCCCCCCTGCAATTCTCTACATAGATGACAAGGAAATTAGCAGGATAGGATCACCCACAAATGGTGGTCACAATGTCCTCCACCACTTCCAAGGGAACAATGATGGACTGGTCTGCAAATTCGAACATGATGTTGCTCTTCTTTAACAGGGGCAAGTTCCAATTCTTGTACATGTCATGTGAGATCAAATTGACTCCTGAAACCGAGTCCAAAAGAGCTTGACATGGCTCATTTCCTACCACCTAAAGATAGATGAGGGGACTTCCTGGATCAATCAATTTCCAGGGAAGATGACTTGCCTTTATCTAGTTGAACACTGCATGTGTCAGCATGACCGTTCATACATCAGAGGATGTTGGGTTTGAAGGCTACTCAAGTGGTGGAATAGTGGAGGCAATTTGAGGCTTAGAGGCACCAGCCACAGGTGGGTGTGAGGGTGTGCATACATGATTAGGTTGGAAGAAGGGGCGTTTCCATGGCTTGGCTTCTAGTCCACTCAGCTGAGGAGCCGATCGTATGTTGACAGCCCTCGCAGTGTTTTGTTGTTGTGGCTGTGGTGGTATCTCTCCCTACATAGGTGGAGCAGGTGGTAGTTGAGTGGGATGTTGTGGAGAAGGAGTGGCAAGATAAGGTGATGGAGGATAGTATAGATGTGGGCTTTCCCCCTTGGGTGATGTAGATTATGGTCTGAAATATTCTGGGGGATGGTAATAATTTTGAAAAGTGGCATGGCTAGAAGAGTCCCATGGAGAGACTGGTTGCTGAAAGTAGTACCCATAGGGATCTGGTTGTCGGTAAGGATACTGTTGCCTTGGAGGTGGCATCTCCCATGCTTGTGGGTGCTACCACTACTAGAAGTGTTCATACGGTTGTAGTGGTGCTCCACTTGGATAATACCCTTACTGCTACTGGTGGAACTGCCTGGGATTGCCTTGTGGGTAAGGCAACCTTAGGGCTGTTTGCTGCCTTGCCAAGTGAGGATTCAATGCGTACACCCCAAAATCTTGGAGATGTGACACCATAGGACAACACCCCTTAGGATGTTTGTATTGGCATATTCCACATTCATCATCCTCCTTGGTGTTAGAGTCTACAACTTGCTCTGCTACAGCAACTTTTCCCTTACCCATATATTGGGCACGTTCAGCTTCCTTCTTCCTACACCGATCGCGATCATTACCTTTTTCTCTGGACTCTTTTGCAATTTTTAGCATACTTTGGAATTTTTTGTCCAAAGAGTCCCACATCTTATCAACCTTTACCAAAATTTTAGATGCAAACTTTTGCAATGACAAGGTTTTTTGGTTCACCGTTACTTCCAATGGTGATTACTCCTCATCTTCGCAAAATTGAACTTCATTTTTTATGAGGAAGGATCCCGGTTGAATTCTTTCACACTCTCCTTCTTTCTAAGTTCCCCCTCTTCTTTTACCACATGTTCAATGAGGTGCTACAATTGATGGGCCCTTAGCTCTGACATTCATCCCTGGGCGTACATACCAAGGATCTTTCGCGTTTCAAAATGGAGCCCATCAATGATGTGGCAAAGCTGTGCCCACTAAGAGTATCCATGACTAGGGTAGTGATGTAGCAGTGAATAGTATTTTCTCATGACTACATCCAAGGGTTCATGATTACCTTGCTTCCACCCTTGGATCTGATGTCTTAGGTTCACCACTCTGGAGTACGTTTGATACTTGTCGTTANCGAAAGGGATAACATGAGGAAATGCATCATCAATCACGCGATGCTCATCAGCATGAAAGGAGGGGTAGCTGAAATCATAATAAACATCATGATCCTCAGTAGGACTATGAATCAGATGAGTCGTTGTTGGCTACTCAGAGCATGCTCCAGATCGTCGAGGTAGTTCAGATCCCTAGTAGGCATGTGAAGGATAGTCGGATCAAGTGCNTATCAACGCACTTGATCCGACTATCCTTCACATGCCTACTAGGGATCTGAACTACCTCGACGATCTGGAGCATGCTCTGAGTAGCCAACAACGACTCATCTGATTCATAGTCCTACTGAGGATCATGATGTTTATTATGATTTCAGCTACCCCTCCTTTCATGCTGATGAGCATCGCGTGATTGATGATGCATTTCCTCATGTTATCCCTTTCGATCCTTTTGACCATCATCCTTTCGCTCCTTTTTACCCTAGTTATGATTAGAGCCTAAACTGGATGAAGGTATAGGAGAGACAGAGGATGGAGAAGAGGGAGAAGAGTCATCGCTGCTCTGATGTTGATCTCCCCCTCTACTCTGATGATGGCCTTGATCATCCTGCCCATCTTTGCTATATGACCCTCCATCCCCTTGAGGATCTTGGTCACTTGGGGGTTTGTTCTGAATGATGGACTGAAGGATTTGCTACCCCAGGGGAAGTTCGGTCAAATGGGAATCATGAAAGATGGGATCCCTATCGTCCTGCAGCCCTTGCGAGAATAAGGGATTACTGAATTGTTTCCCCTTTAGGTGTTCATATCTTTCTACTTGTTGTTGGTCTCATGCTCGTTGAGCCTCAGTGGGACGATAGTCCCAATAGTCATGGTCCTCCATGATGTACTCCACTCCACTATCCTAGATGCCTAGTCTGCCAAGATTATGGAATAGCATTGTAAGAGCCGATCAGTTGGGTGTTAGTATGATGTTGCCCTCCATGTCCTGCCATCATAGATGCTCATCTTGATGTAGGATGAATGTGAAGTTAGGGACATATTCATTGAGATGCGTGTATACCACCCAACATTCCTGTGGCACCAGTGGTTTGGATACATCTCACCTGTGAGAAGAAGTCAAATTGGATGTTAGATGATCCATTTAATCAATGTACCTTATGTTTACTTTAATCTGCCTAGCATGTGTAAATCGTGCTATCCTGGGCCTATTCCAATGATGTGTATGATAATTTTACTAATGTTAGATGACGCATGTAAGACTAACAATCCCCAACAATGGTGCCAATGATGAGCAGCTAGGTACCCCTACACCCAACCATGCGAATCACGGGTGTTCACATGTGACTCGGTTGAATTCTGTAGACTATAAGCACTTAACATACACCAGACCTCTAACCAGCAAAACCCTTTGTTAGAACGGTTGTTGTCTTCTCAACCTCACTTGTTAGTATCTAGTGGCAATGGTTAAGTGAGATTGAGGCAACTAATTTTTATAGTTTTTACTTTATCTTTTGGTGTCTAATTCAAGTATGAAAATTAAGGAATGAAATATTACCTAATCTATAATTATCCTAATCTTTATCTTAACTATTCCTAGCATAAGTATCTGATCCCATATTCCGGGCACGTTCTGAGCATTCCCTAACCACTACTGGGTTACCAGACGTTAAGCGTCACTGGGTTACCAAGCGTTGGGTTTACATTCGAGATGGTCGTACTTATGGTTTCTATGAACTATGAATGAGCAGTAGCAATTAAACTAATAACAAGAGAAACTTAAGTAACTATCAAAGCATATAAATATTAAGCTAGAAATGCATAGAAATGGTTAAGTCCAAATGCTGCAAGGAATGCTTGAAAGCTCGTCTTTATTTCCATTCACACCAATGGGCTCAGATACATTAGTGCTCGAATAAAGAGTCAAACACCTTATTTACAGCTACTGCGGGCACTTGGAAAATATTCTATCTCCTGCGGGAACAAACTGTAAGAGCTTCGCTACAACTGACTAAAAGATGCCTCAATGAGGTGGAAGGGCCTCTTATTTATAGGTTGAAATAGGTGTCGCGTAAATAGGGCCACGTCGACGCATGGAAGGATGCGTCGACGGGGCCATGTCGATGGGGCCATGTAAACAGGGCCACGTCAACGCGGCCGCGTATATGGGGTCTCATATACGTGGCCTAGTAAATGCATGGCCAAATGACACTTCATCAGTTGTTAATCTTATATCAAGATATGTATTAATTCAAATTTTGTATTATCTATCTTGTAATCAAATTTTTGTTTTACACTTAAATGATGTGATACAAAAACATAACATTCAAGTCCTTCATGCTTGGCATTATTCTTATTTTTTTGCTAGCTGAGTTAGGTAATGCTTCAATGATGCAACATGCCCCAGATATACCAACATTTATATATAAGCATGCAATGTTGATCATTAATAAAGAGACTTTAGATTTTGATGTTTAATCTAAAGAATATTCTAAATTTCTATGTTTTTTTAAGCTATTTAATCTTTTGTTGATTTTTTAGAAAGATGAATAGAAAATTTTTTTAGCATTTGATTTTTATAAATATTTTTTATTAAAATCAATCTTTTTAACTGTAAAAAGGAATTGGTATAATAAGTAGAGATGAAGACTTGTATTCAACCAATTACATATTATAATATTACTAATTCTTGCAATTGTTATCATCATGAAGGACATTTATTTAATGCTTATCCTTTTCTGCTCAACAAAAAAAATGTTGAGAAAATGAAATAACGTGTTGATGTTGATGATGCAAAAAACAATATGAAGTCAAGGATATAAACAATTGAGTTAATGTCAATGATAAGAATGATCAAAATGATAATAAAGAAATTAGATATGATAGAAGCTTCTATGACTATTTTTATTAGTACTATAGGAAGCATTGATTAGTTCAGATAAATAGCTCATAAAGAAAATTTGTCCTTATTTGATAAAACTAGTGTTAACTTAAATATCGAAACTAATGTTGAGAAGTTAGATATAGTTGATGGTTATTGATGCAAGATTAATATTGAGCAATAAAGTAATATTATGTGCCACCAATTTCTTATATTCTTTCATATGCTAATATGTTGTTACAACTTTCTATTGCTACCTCAAATCCTTTTTCTATTTTATGTTCAAGCATAGATATTAAAAGTGATGTAAATGGTACGAGGGTAGGATCATACTGTAATTAGAAAGTTTTCTTTCTATGTTATTTTTAGTGCTCTCTACTCAATGTTAAGCCTTTGATATAATTTGAAAGTTTTTTGGGTTTTTACTTATTATTAATTATTTGTGGGGTTCTATACACATAATTATTTTTCAATTTGCAATGTCCCTTATACTTTCATCTCATATCTCATGTTCCTTTATCCTAAAAATCTCCACGAAAGCATAGTTTTCATCTTACCTAGAAATCTCCATGGAAGCATGGTTTAAGTGATCTTGACAATTCCAAAATTAAACTAAAAGCTAACAATCAATAACATTCAATATTGTTATAGTAAATAAGAGCATTGCATGTCATAATGGGAGTTTGTCAATTCAACACAAAATTAAAATCAATTTTAAAAAAACCATAATACATTTAAGATAAAATTTTAAGGAAATCTTTTTGCTTTAAACATGTGTAAAGATATGATTTATAACTTGGATATTAAGGGCTCCATATGCAAATTAATATTTGAATTAAAATTAAAATTTTATGTATGTCCAATAAGATCCTCTTGGATCTATCAAACAACATCAGTTTCAAAATTCCTATTATAGATTTTTTTTTTATCCATAACTCAATAGCATTCACTAGAATTAAATTTCTAATTTGGGTTTTCCATGCTAAGACTCTTACTACAAAGATAACATGTTAGTAGAGAAAGAGAAAATGTATAAAATGGCACAAATTCTTATTTGATTATAAAAGTAGATAAGGCTTTGACTTAACCATGTCAACGTGTTACAACTACGAGTCACATATAGACCTAGAAATAAGAGTCTTTATTCTTATGATAACATAGAATCTATGTACAACTAGGTGTGCAAGACATAAAATCATGTCTACTTACCTTTTAATAGTATATTTCTCACAACATTATGTATTAATAATGTAACAACTATATGATCTACAAGTGATGTGATAGATTATGTTGTAATTTTTTGATGGACTAGTGTTAAGTGTTTAGCTTGTTAGGTGATCGCAAGCTATTGTCATCCCAAATAAACCCATAGTTGTACTTTATGTTGTATAGAAAAGGCTAGCTAGGGCATATGATCATTGATATTATATTGATCATATTCTAAATAATATAAAATATAAGAAACTTTATTTACTTTCTAATTAACTAAATGCAAGTAATAAGTCCTAAGCTAGCTTATGATGATACACTTTTGTTTGTGCTCTTGTGTAGTATACATAATGTACATGAAAATTTTCTAAGATTCACGAATCCCAAGTGCATAGGTTATTATGTATTGTAGGCTTACACAAACAAAGGAATCCACAAAAAGTAGGGGTTTAGGTATTATTAGATAAGGCTTCATCTAAAACAGATCTTATATTGACAATATTTCAGCAAATGTTACTTAGGCAATAACATTTTGGAGGAAAAAAATTAAAAATAAAAATTCAAGAAAAATAAGTTGGAAAAATTTCTTAAAAGAAAGCTTTGAAAATAAATTTTTTACTCGTATAAATAGGCTTGAAATTTCCTTGACCAAATGGAAAATGGTTTAAAAAGTGAAAAATTTATTTGCCCATACATAGGTTGAACTATTAAGACTTTACTATAAATGTACTTGCCCATGAGAGAGATCCTTTTAGGAGAAGGGAAGCTTAAAATTGAACCTATTGAGGTTAAAAGAAACATCTTACCATTTTATTCAAAATAAGCATATCCAAACATATTTTTATTTTATTGTTTTTCAAATCAAACGAAACTAGAACAATAGGGAGCATCATTTGATCAACATCTTCCAAGTAGTTAACACTTTATTTCATTTCAATGTATTGCATCTACATATGCATCCATGATTAATGGATCATGGAATCAATGAAGGTCATGTGTGATCTTCCTCTTCCTTTCTTCTTAAAGTGCCCTACCATGGAAAACAAGAGGAAAGTGTCCTCAATTTCTCAAAATAAGGATACAAAATTATACAAACTATAAAATTCTAAACCACAAGATACAAAAAAAGTTATGAAAATTTTCCCTTCCTAAATGACTTTTAAAGATAATAAAGTATTCTAGATTTTAAATTTCAACTTAGGGGTTGCAAATATGGATGAAAATTGAAATCAAGCTTGGTTTTACTAAAAAATAAAAATTTGACTCAATTATGTATTCTTTTAAACATTTATTTTTGTATCAAATTAAAGCTTTAATTTCATCTACATTATGAAAATAAAAAAATTCTTTTATTCATGTTAGAAAGTTGGTTGGGTTTGCAAAATAAAAAAATTCTTATATTATGTTTAGAAAGTTACTGAGGTTATGTAATAATCATAATTAAAAAATTTTAAATATCCTTAAAATTCAAGAACTACACGCAAACAAACATAATAACCAATTCATTATTGTATTGTCAATTTCAAATATTTAGATGTTGAAACCCAAAATAAATTGACTTTGTCTTAGCCTTGTGATTCTCAATGTCATGCCATGATCAAAATGAGCATTACTAGGTAAGGCAAATATTCATCTTTCAATGGAGATGGGAAGTGGCAAAGGTAGGAAACCTTGCTTATACAAGCCAATTGTTTGAAGTTTTGTCGATCTTCTACTATTCCATTGATATTGTGTACAATGCTGTTAGATTCAATAGGTGATCTTTTAAGTTGAACCACCACTTCTTTTCCATTATACAAATTTCTTGATAATTTATATAAATCTATTACTCAAGAAATTTTTGGAATGTATGATTTCATGAAAATTCTAGGTTATTTACCTAGTTCCTTAAGTTTTTTGAGTTATTTAAATCTGGTTTGGAAAGACTAAGGTTTGGATATTGATAAGCAGTGAATGTTCCCTAAACCCAACCATATGAATCACAAGTGTGTATGTGTGATTCAATTGAATTTCATGGACCTTGGAACTAACAATATTTTAAATAACTAAGCATTATGTGTTGATCATTATTTTCTCAATCATCACTTGTGTTAGCTTGATTGGTATGTGATGAGTGGCGAGGTGCCCCTACACTCAACCATACGAAACGAGCGTACACGCGCGATCCGGTCGAACTCCGCAGACTAAATGCCTTAACGCCACAAGAAACACTTGGGGTTAATCATTCGTTGTCTTCCCAGGCTTGCTTGTATGTGTCACGGTGTATGGTTAAGCAAGTCTGAGGTAT
>MNCI01021020.1:1401-30813 GCA_015680685.1 Gnetum montanum | reverse complement strand
CCTAAAATTGAAGAGGTTTCTAAATTAAATTATTGTGTAATTATGGAAATGTAAATAAAGGAGATCATCCATCAAGAAAATTGTTGTTTCAAATTGTGGATACATGTTTTCTTAGTAGGGAACGGATTCATATTTTGATTGATTAGGAAGCCCAAGAAAATGTTATTTCCTCTAAGGTAGTTGCTAGATCGGGTTTAGTGACAAATCCTCATCCTAGATCCTACACTATGCATTAGCTATCAAGAGACTTCTCTTAAGGGATGAGAGAGCAATGTGTTTTAAAATTTAAAATTGTGAGTTATCATGATGTTGTGAAATTTGGTGTATTACCAATTAATTTTGCTAATTTAATTCTTGAAAGGCCTTGGAATTTTGATAATGGTGTTCAATTTGGTAAAGCAAAAAATATGTTGANTGTCTTCTCCACTTCCATGGTTTATACATCCTTATCCTTTGTTGCCATGTGAAGTGGACATTTCCATTGCTTGTGTCACTACTCTTCACATTTCAAACACTGAATCTTGGATGAGTTGTTGCCTTGACCCTTGCCTCCTTTGCCTTGGGACTTCTTGGCCTTGTCCTTCTCATCGCCCTTCTCTTGCTTCTTTTCATGACTACCATCTTTGTCTTTGTATTTTAACTTACATCTCTTTTTTGATTTGGATCATTTGTCCTCTTATTTAAAGTTTCTTTACTCCTATTTCCAAATCCACTAAGTTTCATTTTTGTCTTGAGTATCAAAACATAAGTCTCATCAATGGTTTGAGGTTCATAGAATAAAAACTCTTGCTAATATGTCATCTTGAGATCTCCAAAAAAGATTAAACCCTATTCATATTCCTCCTTGTTTACCTTAGCTTGATGGAATAGTTTACAAAATTCAATGTAAAATTCCTTGACATCTTTGTCTCCTTGTCTAAGAAATTTGAGCTTGACGATTATCTCTTATCTCTATGAAGATTTTTTAGATTTTCATCTCAACCTATATTTCATCAAATATCAATCCTTGATAGGTTGACCATTTTACCTCCCATAAATGTGGAACTCTTTTTTCCATCAAGACGAAACCATACCTTCTACTCTAAATTTAATAATTTATACTCTCAAGTGATTTGGTACCTCTTTTAACTTGAAATTCTTGTCAAGTACCTTTAGCCAACTTGTAAAAGCATTGGTGCCATCTACACCATTAAAAATATTCAATTCTACATAGGGAAGTCTTGAAGCATTTTTGAATGCTCTAGTAAGCCTTACTTCATCTTCAACATCAAGCTTGCCATCAGAAGAAGTAGATGTCTGTGATGAAGTTTTTGGAGTTTTGACATGAGGATTTGAATTCTCTTCCCTTGGAATCTTATGTTGATGGGTTTTCGCACTCCCATAGTTGGAATGTTCCTCCTCTTCATCTACTACTCCTCCACCAAGCTAAGAAACTTCTTCATCATTAGTTGAGCAAGAATGCTCATCATCATCATGAATTTGAGTATGGCTAGGACCTACATTTCTATCTACCTTGGCACTAATCTAATCTAATTGTTTAACCATCAGTTGAAAGGTAGCTGTCATGCTCTCCATATCTGTATTTAAGGCTTGCATATTTTTCTTCTTAGGAATTATTTGAAATAGACATAAAAATCCACAACCAAATACCAAACAACAATGAACCTAATGCTCTAATACTAATTCCTAGAGTAGGATCACTTTCATTTGATGTAATCCTTTGATGAGCAACAAGTAGTTCCTATGCCCAACCATACGAATCATAAGCATTACATTAGCAATATGGTAGAATTCCATAGACTTAGCCCCTAAATGCACTAATGGATAAAGATAGTGACTTAGGAACATGATTATTATCTTCTTGGCTTCACTTGTGTAAGTTCAAGTGTATGGTTAAGTGTAAGTCAAGGCACATGATATTTATTTGTATTTTATATTTTATTTGATTTAATCTAAGTGTGATACAAAGATAATTAATTATAAATTGACTAATTAACCATATAATTCCTTAATCTAACTATCTTAACATAAGCATCTAGGCCTATCTACAGTGCACATCTTGAACTTGTTATAAATGCTACTAGGTTACCAAGTGTTAGGCTACTAGGCAAACCAAGCGATAACACCACTAGGATTACCAAGTGTTAATGGAATGTTTAATAAATTTGTACTTCTGTGTTATTAATAAATGTATTAATTAACTTAGGACATGAAAGTAAAATGCATAAGTAATAAAGTGCATGAAAGGAAACATTAATCTATTCTTAAGTGCTACAAGAAATCCCAAGAATCTCTTCTTTATTGCCAACACATCAAAGTATTCAAGTACATTGATGCTCATATAAGGATACATACAATCCTTAAACTCTTACTATGGGCACTCAGTAAATATTCTAACTATGGTAGAAGAAAACTACAAGAACTTGGCTACACTAATGATAGAATGTGCCATAAATGAGGTGGGTGCATGCATTTATATAGGTAAGATTAGACACTGCATCAGTGCATCTATATTGATGCATCAAATCATGCATCGACGAGGCTATGTTAACATAGCCTATCAAATGATTTATCATATCCCCACGAATAAGTGAGAACTAATCCTTAAGTGAACAAAAGTAGGGCCAAGCTTCTTAAAAAATTGGAAAGGTATGGGATTACTGATTGACTGACTCTAAGTGCTGAGTTGTACGGAATTACAAAATTATAAAAATGGGTGTCTTGGACAAAAAAATTGGACATCATTACAAAAATGAACATGTAGGATCATCTTATTACTTAAGATAAAGAGATCAAATAGTGTGAGGAGGTGGAGGCTCTTGGGATGCTAAAGAACATTCACTAGGCTCTAACGCACATGATGTTTGTCATTAAGGCTATTTTGTTATAACTCTACTTCTAGTCGAAGATAGAAAGCATCTAGTAATGTCTTCATCTTCTCCTAACTCCATGGACTGTACACAATCCATGTAGCTTCACCAATATGTGCTTGCATGAGGACATCCCACGAATAGAGCATTGTGGGAAATAGCTCCTTCACATTAACAAACCACACTACCAATTGTTTACATTCAACATTGAAAGTCTTTACAAGGTTTTGAAGTTCATGGTAGTTATTCATTCTCTTGGCTAGGTTCTCAACAACTGATCATTGATATGTGAATTAAATCCTAAGAACTTCAAGCTCAACATTGGTTGTTTCTAGCTTTTTCTTAGTATCCTTGTAATGCTTGAACTTAGCCTCATAGAGGAGGTATGAGCTAGCCACTTGCTTCTCTTATTCTAACCTTAGCCTACCAATTGTTAGCATCACTAAGTTTGCATAACAGAGGCTGTCAAGCTCTGTATATTTTATCATTTCTTTGTTTTACAACTCATTTAGGTGGATCTTTGCTTTGTTATAGGCATTCAGACCATCAAAGATTAGTTTTCATAGATCGTATCTTCGTTAGAGTTGCTGAGGACCTCATTCATTTTTGCCTTAACCATTGGAATCTCCTTTTCATTTAGCTACTTGAGGAGCCATACCTAGTTTCTATAATGATTCTTAACTCTTTCAAATTTCAAGGCCTCATTTTTTAGGTGGCTACCTCAATGGCCATTTTTTGGCCAAGTGCCCAAACCTCCTCCATTGACTTATTCTTGTTCTCTACTGCCAACCTCCTCAGGTCCATGTTTACCTTAGCGAGCTACTCCTACTGTTGTCTTAAAAATTTGACCATATGATCTTTTTTCTCCTCAACATTATGTAGGTGATGAATGTCTTTGGTGAAGGCCAAATTCTCCCTACAGACTTTCACCAAGTCCTTATTGGCGTTGAAGGCAAGAACCTCTAATAAGAATGCATCAAAGACTTCATCTATTTTGCAATCTCAGCCTCTTTGAGTTGGTTCTAAAGCTACATGAAAGCTTCATCCCATATGATAGCTTGGCTAAGAATGATGAGATTAGCTAACAAGGATCTCATTTCTAGAACCTCAATAGCCAACCAATGATTTTCAATAGTGGCTACCTTAAGTTGGACATTTTTGATGATGAGCTTGCCCTTGGTTCTAGCAACTCTAATTGGTTTGCATTGATCTATTTTAGGAGATCAAAGATCTCCAAAAGCAATTGCTTGGTTTCCATGAGTCAATCCAATAATTCCTCATGCTAAGCTACACTAAGCCTCCCACTCCCCACTCCTATAAAATCTTGCACATTCTTGAGTGTGGGTATATTTGGCATGGCCACTATAGGACTGTTGAGTTCTTAGCCAACTTTATCAACCACCATCTCTACCACTATTTCTTGTCTATGGTGCTACATTACTAGGATAGTAGCCTCCTTACCCTCCTTAAGGTGCATGGAGAAGGTTGTAGCATTCCCAAAAAATTTTGGAAACTCTTGTTACCCAAGGATGCACACTGTAATCTCTCAAGCACTCAAATTTGTTCTTGCAGGCCCCTATGTTCTTTGGGTAGAAAATAGTGGGGTAGTCTTCTCCAACCAATTTATGGTTTGGGTCACTTTGTTAAGATGGCTTAGTCAATAGACTAATGGTTCCCAAGCACTTACCTCACCTTATCGCTACTATAATAGCTATTCATGTAGTTTCCTCATGCACTCAATAGCTATGTAAGCCTTTGGTGTTATCTCTCTGGCAAGTGGTGGTGGTGAAAACTCCTCTTCAAGCAGCTTGGCAGCTACTTTGTCCTTCATAATCTCTTGCCAGGAAGCGACAGGAGCATGATGAAGGATGTCATTGACATAATAGATGATGCCTCCCCTTCTACAAAGTTTTCTGATTAGGCACAGAAAGGAGAGTGTCTTCCTCCCTTGCTTGTTTTCTTTAAAATGCTTCTCAATCTCAAGAAATATGAGTTGAGAAAGGGAGGTTGATAGGGAATTTATCACTTAGAATAGCACATGCATGGGTAAAGAAGGTAGTGACTTTGCTAGGCCTCATCATTGGGTTTAGGTGGTAGGTCACGATCTTGAAGTAGGCTCTCTCTACCTTGGTGAGTGCATTGTACACCTTATGGTCCATCCCATAGCACCATTGGATCCACTCCTTTCTAGCTTCTAGGTCTACTTATGTGGGGATCTCTACCAATGTTATCTCGGTGTCAGGTAATCTAAGGACCTTTGTAATGTCCTTGACCAAGTAGAAGACACTGATGTCCTTGATTTTTACTATGGTATCTACCTATTAATTATTTCAAAAGAGATAAGCTTCCCCCATGTACCATTTCCCACTGGAAGAGAGAATAGGCCACATGGGGAATCCTTGCAGTTGAGTTCTGACCTCCTCTAGTGCTAAGTCCAAGAAGGGACCAAAGTTAAGTTCTTAAAGAATTGAAATTTAAACCCCCTTAGAATGGATTCATTGAAGGCAGGCCTCGGTCAATGTGACCTACAGATTTTGCTTAGGCCTTGAAAACTCATCCTACCTGGACTAGCTTGTTTTCACTATGGGAATTTGATGGACTTCTCTAAGGTTCCATTGCATGTGTTTCAACTTCTCCTTCTTGGGGTTGTTGTAGTTTCTAGCCCCTTTCTCCTCTTGGTCACTTTTTCCCTGGTTAGGATGATCCTTCTCCCCATGGCCCCCTTTTTGGTGCCATCTGTGATCACAAACATAGCCAAAGATTAGTGTTTTATGTGTAACTTTTAGTACTTTTGATATCTTTTCTCATTTGGGCAAGTTATACTTAGATTGGTTGTTATCATAGCAGATTGATTATTTTATTCATTTAGCTACTTGAGTTTGTTGATGAGGTTTAACTTAGTGTAGTTTGGTGATTTTTAATATTAACTTCTGGGATGCGTACGCCTTAATCATGAGCATTTAAGTGTAGATACTTGGTAATCCAATAGTGTATCATTTGGCACACCTAGTGACATACGCTTGGCAATCCCAGAAGTAGCCTTGCGAAGTCCAAGATGTATACGAGTGATTAAGAGTAGATACTCATCGCACATAGGCTAGTTAGATCTTGTTTTCCATTGTTTATTAGCTTAATCAACTTATCTATTTATGGTCATTATGAGCAAAGTAGAATTAGACAACATCATACGACTTCGGACTAAATCATATGTGACAAAGCTACATAGGTTTGTGGCCCCCATGATGTAAATCTCACCTCCAATAGATTAGGGATTGAAGAATGGGTTAATTCAGATAAGTAGTTGGTAAGTTATGGCACTTGGAAGATGCTCTAGACTTAGAAAAATGCAAAAATTCCCCTACTAATATGAGGAAAATGTGAAAATTTGGCTAAGTGTTTATGTGTATTTATACTATTTTTCCCATGTGTTGATGCAACTATAGAGAAAAAATTTACTTTTAAAACAAGTATGGGAAAAAAGTTAGCCAATGAATTTAGAGTCCAGAGGAAGCTAGAAAAGCCTATATTAAGGAAAAATCATTAAAGAGGGCTTGGAATTTGTTGGGAAAAAGAGATTTGAATGGAGATTGATTATCAAGGAGTGCAAAAACTAGATGTTCTAAGGTAAAAAATAATGGATTTGAAAGTAAAAATTACTAAGGGATAGGAAAGTTAACCTTCCTGACCAAAGAGCATGCAAGTGGATTCTTCCCATAGCAAGATTATGTCTTGAATGCCATCCCATGCCCTCATACTAAGAAGGAGTCCGTAGGCCCCAAGGATGATTAATGACCATGGCTTGTTAAAATTCGAATCACCCAAGAAACCATCGAAGAATTATGGCATTAAAACATGAACACATTGACCACTCATGATAACATATAGTGAGATGGAAAATGGATCAAATTGATGATGAGAGAGAGAGGGTGGAATGAAATTCCTTATTTTGGTCACATAAAGTCCTCTGTGAAGTGTGTGACTAAGGTGACCTGATATTGGTCCATTTGTAGTTGGAATCAAGACCATCCTCTTCTAGTGACCTTGCATTAGCACATTGAGATCGTCCAACCCTCTAGAGCTCATGAATACCCCCAAAGATCTCCACCAATCCAAATAGAGAAGAAAAGAGAAGTAGGAAGTGAAGAGGACCTTAGTTAGAAGGATGCCTCCATTCATGGGTAACATGTCTTTCCAACCCCATAACTAGTGCTTGTATTCCATTATTTCATCTAAGGGATGTGCTTTGAATTCCCATGCTTTTTTTATGGGAACCACACCATGCAAAGACATTGCTTCTTGTTATTAATTAGCATTAAGAATGACAAAGAATCGATGAGAGTACTCATAAAACTTAAGATAGTAGGTAGGTACAAAAGATGACAAATTCCCTTAAAGTCACACCCTTTTTCAATTGCACTTGATTCATTCCAAGTCTATAGAGTACCAAGGTCACAAGTTATTTTTAAATTTGTTATTAAGAAAGGACCTCATGATTCCAAAATAAGAAAACACCATGGAGTTTTAGTGGAATGGGTGGATGACATGAGCTCCTTGCTTGGTATCATGAGAAAACCAATGTCCCATTAATTAATGTTAAAATTCAATGATAAACTCCAATCATCAAGTAATCAATTTAAGCAATAGAACTTAATTAACCATAATTAATTAGTAGTTGTGTTTCAACACCAAGTCTTGATGACAATAAAGAAGAAAAAGACATGTAAGGAAATCCAAATAAAAAAATATAAAAGAAAATAGGAAACAGATGAAAAATGATGTAAAATAAAAAAGGTTGAAAAATTGAGGAGCCACTTGTAGGATATTAGCATGAATTGCCATCTCCCTCATGATTGAGTTAGAAGGTAGAGATCCAAATAATTGAGCATGCTTGGCCCTCAATTGAGGCATTATTCTTACCAGTTGTTCTTGTCTCCTAGGAAGGTTTAAGTTTTTGGATGCTGAATAATAACCTCTTATTTGGGCTTGTGGGATGGTATATCATCATGGCCCCATATGATAATGTTTCATATATAATGTAATAGCCCTCTCATAATGTTCGAAATTTTGTTCATTGAGGTACATGCATGGGGTTCTAGTAGAGCACATTATCTTTTGGTTGAAATTTTATTTTCCTTGTCCTAAGGTCATGGTGTTGTTTCTTATGTACCTTGTGCACTTCATTCAATGATAGGGCCACTAATTTATTCTCATCAAGTGTGTTGTGATTCATCAATCTTTCTCTTCAGGCTAGACTTAGGTTCAAGTCAAGGTCATAGGTCATTGAAAGTGTACGAACCTTGGCTTGGATGGAAAGAGTTAGAAGTTTCCTATACACTAACTCATTGGGAGAATAGCTAATAGGAAGTTTCCATGTTGAACAATAAGCCCAAAGAACATTATTGAGTTTATTGCTTGAGTCCTTCCTATACTTACTAACTATATCTGTTAATATTTTGGTAATTTTCCTATTTGTGAGCTTAGCTTGATTGTTAGCTTGGGGGTGGTATGAAGTTATTAATTGATGTTCAACTCCAAAGTGTTGCATGAGCTTTCGAAAAGTGTCACTAGTAAAGTATGTTTCATTATTTGAAATTAGTGCTTGTGGCATACCAAACTTATGGATAACATTTTGTTGTACAAACCATGTTGTTGTAGAGGATGAATAGTTCATGATGGTAGTAGCTTTAGCCCATTTGGTGTAGTAATTAATATCCATGATGATGTATTCCTTTTCATTTGACATAAGGTTGATGGATTTGATAAAGTCAATCCCCCAAAGATTGAAAGGATCCAGTGGTTAGGTCCACTATTGAGGCCCTTCCATACATGTGGTCATCCCTCCATCACATTGGCATCTATCACAAGAACAGAAAAAGTGATGGCATCCATGAATATCATGGACCAATAATATTCTACCATAAGTATTTTAATGGCCATCCTCCTCCCAACATAGTGGCCCCCACAAGGACCTTCATGTGCATCTTGAAAGACTTAAAGTTGATCTGTAGCATGGACACACTATCATACTAGGCCATCTATGCAACTCTTGTAGAGGTTGCCATTGATTTTCATAAAGTGTTTAGCCTGATGAAGAAACTATTTTTTCTTCTTATGATCCCACTCTTGTCGCAACTCTTGTGTGAGTAGATAGGAGTGAATGTTATTGTACCAATTTGTTTCCTTGGGATTTTGAGCATTAATAGCACAAGCAAAGAGGAGTTCATTAGGAAATTGATCAGGAAATGGACTTTCATCCTTGTTGTTGTTCCATCTTAATTGAGACAAGTGGTCGACCACCACATTCTTAGTCCCCTTTCAATCAACCATTGTTAAATAAAATTCTTAAAGGATCACTAGCCACTATATGACACAAGGGCTCATCATTGGCTTGTTCATCAAGAACCAGATGACAGTGTGGTTTGTGTGCATAAAAACCTTGTATCTAAGTACATAGTGCCTGAATTTCTCTAACACATACACCACTACCATGAGCTCCTTTTTAGTGGTAACATAGTTTATTTTTGCATCCACAATGCTCCTACTTGTACAATGGATATAGTATGGACGTTTCTAATCATCCATCTATGTAAGAACATCTCCCAAGGCATAATTTGATGCATCCGTCATGATGTGAAATGGCTTGGACTAGTCTAGTGTCCATAGAATTGGAGTTTCTATGAGTTTTTGCTTCAACTACTCGAATGCATTCTAACATTTCTTAGTCCAGATGAACAATGCATATTTTTTTGTAAGCTCCACCAACATCTTGGCATTCTTTGAGAAGTTTTCATTGAAGTGCCTATAGTAACCAGTATGTCCAAGGAATGACCTCACATATTTCACTATTTTTGGCTATCTAGTGATTCCTTGGATGATCCTTATTTCTTTGGGTCCACCTTGATCTCTTTTTTTGAAATCCTATGTCCCAAGATAATGCCCTATTGGATCATCAGGTGGCTCTTTTGCCAATTGAGCCTCGAGTTTGTCTCCACACATTGTTGAAGCACTTGCTCAAGGTTGTCTAACACTTACTCAAAGGTAGCCCTATAGATAGAGAATTCATCCATGAAGACTTCTACCCTACTACCGATCTACTGTTGGAAGATGCTTAGGACCAACCATTAGAATGTTGTGGGAGCATTGCACAGGTCAAAGGGCATCCTTTTGTATGTAAAATTCCCTCATGGACTTGTAAATGTTATATTGGCATGATCCTCTAGTGCAATTTGGATTTATTTATAGCCACTATGACTATTTAGAAAGTTGTAGTAACAATGCCTCGTAATAGTATCTAGAACATGGTTCACAAATGACAATGGGAAATGATCTTTGTAGGTGGATATGTTCAATAGTTGAAAGTTTATATAGACTCTCCACTTTTCTCCTTTCTTTGGTATAATAACAAGTGAGCTAACCCACTTGCTATCTATAATGGGATAAATAAACCCTACCTTGAGGAGTTGTTTAATCTCCTCCTTGATGATTTGCTTGAGTTTTGGGTTCAAGCATCTTTATTATTGCCTCTTAGATTTGATGGAGGTATTTGTATAAATTCTATGCTAACATATCCTAGATCAATTCTTGTTAGCTCATAATATGACTAGGAAAAGACTATTGGCCATTTGTTCACAACTTCCAATAATTTCCTCTTCTATTCAAGAGCAAGTATGACATTGATGATTACAAGCTTGCCATTGTTTAGAAATGCATATTCCATTATTGTTAGTAGAGCCTTTAAGTTAAGGGACTCTTGCTTAAAGGTTTTAAGGATCTCCAACTCTCCCCAATCAATCTCACTTTGTGCATCAGAGAGTTGGCAATGAACCTACTCCAACTTGTTCATGCTCTTAACGTAGGAGCTACTAAAGCTCTTAGCTAGTTCCATGCATATTATTGATCTAGCCTCATTATCTATTTCCAGCCACTGTGTGCCCTACTGTTTAGTGACTATTGTGTACAGACACCTTTGAATTTCTATTTTTTCTACACAATGATTGCATGCTTAAAGTGATGTGCCTTTGATGGTCCATAGTCTTTACATGCAATGGCACCCTGTGTCGCTATACGCGATGCATGGAACTCTCTCCTTGTCAATCTTACTAGATCCATTGTCCTTAAAAATATCTAAGGAAATGTCTCAAATCCCCAACCTTGCATAAATTGTGCTTAGCCATGTTCACTTGATGATGATAAGGAGGTTTCCTTTGCAAAACTCCACATGGATCACCAAGAAATTGATAGGATAGGACCACCCACAAACACTGGTCAGAATGTCTTCCACCAGTCCCAAAGGAATAGTGATGGATTGGTCTACAAACTCCAATATAATGTTACTATTTTTCAAGGCAAGCAAGTATTAGGCTTTGTATATCTCTTATGAAATTAAGTTAACTCCAAAACCTAAATCCAAAAGAGTCTTACATAGTTCATTGTTAATGATTTGCAAGTAAATAAGGGGACTCCCAAGATCAGATCTTTTCCTAGGAATATGGTTGGGCTTTATTCATTTTGTGACCACATGGATCAACATGATAGTGTGCAATTGGGGAGCACATTGGTTTGAAGGCTACTCGAGAGAAATTTCAAAGGTTTAGGTAGCAAGGTGAGTAGCCATAGGTGTTTGTGAGGGCTTCCTGGAGTTGTTGGTTTTGAAGAATGGCCTCTTGTGAGGCTTAGGTTCAGGACCACTTGGTTGAGGAGTTAGCTGTAAGTTTACTATCCTAGAAGAATTTTTTTGTTATGGTTGGGTAGATATTTCACCTTGCATGAATGGAGTAGGTGGCAAAGGGATTAATGATGGTGGTGCAGAAGTGGATGGATGTTGAGGAGGATAAAAAGGAAATGGAGACTCCCCTCTTGGAGAAGGTGTTCTATAGTACTATGGAGGGTAGTAGTGGTGTGGTCAGGAAGTGTGACTAGAATAGTTACATAGAGAGACTAGCTACTAAACATAATATCCATAAGGATCAGTGATTGAGTTTTAGTTTTTTGTATTGATTGGGCCCTATTGATGAGGCCCCATCACCTAGGCCTTGTCGACAAGGGCCTGTCGATGTAGTCAATTACATCGGCATGATCCCATTGACATAGGAGTTTTTCCTAGTCTATAAATATGAGCCACCAATTACATTTATGGTAATCAATTTTCATAGTAGTAGGCAGAGCTCTTGCAGTTTGTCTATTTGAAAGTTAGAATATTTTTCCCAAGTGCCTGCAGCTGGAGTCATTGGGTATACAGATCTTTATTCGAGCATTGTTGTACTTGAGCATGATAGTGTGTGCGACAATAAAGATGAGCTTTATAATAAACCTTATAGCATTCTAGATAGATTAAATATTTCATTTATGCATTTAATGTTTTTAATTACTTATTCAATGTTTTCCAGTAATTAAGCTAATTAAGATAATTGAACAAGATAAGCTAGATAGATTAAATACATAAGTATAATTGCTTCAAGCATAACATGTATTTGCTTGGTAATCCTAGTAGCGTTATTGCTTGGTATGCCCAATAGCATAGTGCTTGGTAACCTAGTAGTGGATATGTGGGTTTAGGACGTGTATGAAAAGTGGGATCAGATACTTATGTTAGGATTACCTTGAGGCTAGTAGGTTAGTTACATTGAATTAGTAGTTTGTCTTTATCTCTATTTAAGCACCAAAACTATAAAACATAAAAATATAAAAATTATATGCCTTAATTACACTTAACCATACCATGTGCTTCACAAGTATAATTTGGAAGATAACGAATAACCTTAGGGCAAGGTTCATTGCCTAGAAGACTAGTTCACTAGAAACTATAAAGTCCATAGAATTTAACTAGATCACACATGAACTCTCTATGATTCATATGGTTGGGCATAGGGATACCTCGTTGCTCATCATTGGCATCGTTGCTAGGGACTATGTGTGTGAAATGTACACTATCTAGGATTAGTAAATATTATTAATATTGTTGGATGAACTCATGGTTAACATCACTCTCACATAATAAATAACTACTAAGCACACTGATAATTTTATTTGTTTTGCTAAATGTCTTCTTCTCACAAGTGTGAAGATGTCAAATCGCCAGTTCCATAGGAGTGCAAAGTGATATATACTCATCCAAATGAGTATGTATCGAACTTCACCTTCATTCTACATCAGGATGAACAGTTGCAATGGTGTGATATGGAGGGCAACATCGTCTTAGCCCCCGATCAATCTATACCCAAGATGCTATTTCAAACTTTTAAGAGTTGGGCATTCTAGATCTTCATAAGGAATACATTGTGAATGGTTATGACACTCGAGACTACCATCCTACTGAAATATAATGCAAGTGAGATCGACATTAGGAGAAGCACCATGAGGCTACGAAGGGGAAAAATTTCACTAATCCCTTGTTTTTACTAGATTAAGATGACAATGAGGATCCTTCCTTTGAAGGTTCTCAACATGAAGATTCTCCACCCCCTATTGCTAGTAATGAGGGTGTGACCTTGAATATGCAATCAACTATTCATAAACCAAGTTTAGGAAAAAGTGATAGTTAAGGTAGGAACTTGGGCAAACATCATGATAGCAAGGGATCTAAGGATGGTGATCGTAATGAGCAGAATCATGGTGGTGGACACCACAGTGGCAGTGGTGGTTGAACTTTCTCTTCATCTAATTCCAAACATTCCTCTTCATCTACCAAGAAATGTAGAGGTGGCAAGAACCATCATTGACACAATCATGATGAGGAACCTTTGTTGGTGACTAGAATTATGCTTAACATTGCAAAGGTAGTTAGAATTCCAACCAGGCATATGAAAGATAGTCAGATTAAGTGCTTAGACATGAATAATATCCCAAGATTTGAGGGGGGATACAACTTTTATCCACAAACGCATTTACAAATTTTCCATGATGCATGTGCCTTACAGAACATAAAAAATGAATGGAAAAAATTAAAGCTCTTGCCTAGGATACTCATGAAGGAAGTTGAAAGTTGGTATTGGTTCTTAGAGCTAGAATCTATTTGCATCTGGAGTACCATGTTGGAGTTATTGAACGAAAAATATAAAATGTACTCTAGAGTGTCTAATCTAAGGAGGCAAATCCAAGGATGGAAACAAGAAATACATAAACCCTTGGATGTTGCTATGGGTAGATATTATTCACTCTTACACTAATGCCTTGGCCATGGTTATTCTCATAGGAAACAACTTTGCCATATCATAGATGGGCTCAAAGCAAAAACTAGAAGAACTCTTGGGGTGTATACCCAAGGGACACTATTTGAACTAAGAGCTCATCAGATCCAAAGGTTGATAGAACAAGTAGTAAAAGAAGAAGGTGAGTTGTGAAAAAGGGAAAGTGTAGAAGAGTATAATAAGGATCCTTCCATTAGGAAATGGGAGGTCTGATTTTGTGACGAGGAGAAGTCACCACTCGATGAAGTGGTGAATAGAAAAACCTTGCCCATCTAAAAATCTATTTCTAATATTTTGACAAAGGTTGATAAATTATGGGACTCTTTGGATGAAAAATTTTAAACTCCTATGAAGATTTCCAAAGAATCAAAAGAGCAAAATAGTGATTGTAACCGCAAGACATGAAAAGAAGTTGAACATGCCTACCAAAGAGGTAAGGGCAAAGTTGTTGCCATAGAGGAAGTTGTGGAGATAGACTCTGAAGATGATACTAGTTGTAACATTTGTCAATATAAAAATTCAAAGGGATGTTTCCCTATGATGTCACACTTACAAGAGTCTAGGATGTGTGCATTGAATCCTTGACTAGCACATAGGCAAGCACCCAAATGATTACCTTATCCTCAAGGCAATCCAAGACAATGCCACCAACAATAAAAAGCTTACTACCTAAGTGGAGCTCCACCATAACCATATGAACAATACTAGCACCAACCACAATTTTGGGGAATGTTGCTGCCAAGGCAGCAATATCCTTATAGACAACTAGATCCATATGGATACTATGTTTAGCAACTGATTTATCCAACAAGTTCTGCAAGCCATGCCTCATTTGCGCATTACTATTACCCTCCAGAGTACCATTGAACACATTCACCATCGACTTGAGGGAAGAACCCATATCCATACCATCCTCTACATCTTTCTGCACATGTTCCTTTTCCCTCTACCTAGTTATCTTCTACTCCATCCATGCAAGTGAGATTCCTCCACAGCCGCAACAATGAAATGCTATGAGGGCTATACATTCACAAGTAGCTTTCCAACCAAGTGGTTTAGATAATTGATCTAAGAAAAGACCCTTCTTTTGATCCAATAGTCCTCTCCAACCCTCACAACCCAATATGGTTGATTGCCTTACATCTCTAGTACTCTCATCCTCTACATCCAACACCTTTGAGTGCCCTTTAAACCAAACGTCACCTTGGATCCTTACTGTGATGTTAACTCATGTTGTTTCTGATTGGATTAAGGTTGGCCATCTTCCCATGAAATGATCTAACCCAGGAAGTCCACTCATTTACCTACAGATCACTAGACATAAGCGATGCAAGGCTCTTCTTGATTTTGGTTTCAGTGTCAACCTCATCTCCCATGACATGTATAAAGCCTAGAACCTACCACCTCTCAATAAGAGCAACATTCATTTGGAATTGGCAAACCATTCAATTACTATCCCTATGGGGTAAGTAGAGGACATTGTGACCATAGTTTGTGGGTGGTCCTATCCTACTAATTTTCTAGTGATCAAGGTTGAGAATTGCAAAGGTGACTTTCCCATCATTATGGGAAGAGCTTGGTTAAGCACAGTTGATGTGTGAATGGGCATAAGGGACCTCTCCTTGGAAATCTCCGAGGAAAATGAATTTGGAAAGTTAGAGAAGAAGTGTATTCCATGCATCACATACATTGATAATGGGTGCAATTATGTGCAAAATATTTGGTCCATCAAAAGCACATACATTAATGGATGCAATCAGTGTGCACAAGAAATAGATATTCAAAGGTGTCTATACATAACAGCCACAAAATAGAAGGGTGCCTAGTGGCTAATAACTAACTCAAATAGTAGCACACTATGCATGGAACTAATTGAAAGCCTAACATGTTCTTATGTTGAAGGCATGAATGAACTTGAGCAAGTTCAACACCAGCTCTCTGAAGATGAATATGGCGATACCTATTGGGGAGAGTTGGAAATCCTTGATAACTTCAAGCAGGAGCCCCTAGAACTAAAAACCCTATCGACTGGCATAGAATATGCATTTTTAAATAATGGTAGACCAGTCATAATCAATGCCAAACTTACTCCTGAACAAAAAGAAAGGTTGTTAAAGGTGGTTAAAAAATGGCCAGCAACCTTTGCTTGTTCATATCCTGAGTTGACTGGAATTGATCCATGGATATGCCAGCATCACATTTACATCAACCAGCCATGAAGCCAAGAAGGTATCCATAGAGATGGTTGAATCCCAAATTGAAGCAGATTGTCAAGGAGGAAATAGAGTAACTCCTCAAGGTGGTTTATCTATCCCATCGCATATAGTGAGTGGATTAGCTCATTCATAATCATGTCAAAGAAAGGTGGCAAGTGGCTAGTCTGCATCAACTTCAAGCTGTTGAACATGGCAATATTTAAAGATCATTTTCCATTGCCATTTGTGGACCAAGTATTAGACACTATCTCCAGAATTACTATTATAGCTTCTTAGATGGTTATAGTGGCTATAACCAAATCCAAATTACACCAAAAGATCAGGCCAAGACAACATTCACAAGTCCCTAGGGGACTTTTGCATATTGTAAGATGTCATTTGGTTTGTGCAATGCCCCTGCAACATTTTAACACCTGCTCCTTAGCATCTTTCAGCAGCAGATTGGTAGTGGTGTGGAAGTCTTCATGGATGACTTCTCCACCTATGAAGCTATGTTTAAGCAAGCCTTGGACCACCTCAAGCAAGTACTAAAAAGATGTATAGAAATAAATCTGTGACTCAACTGGTAAAACAGCTACCTCATGATCCAAGAAGGCATTGTACTAGGGCATAGAATCACTCAAAAAGGGATTGAGGTAGACCTTGAGAAAATAAGGGTCATCCAAGGAATAACCCACTAACCAGAAACTATTAAAGATGTTCAATTATTTCTTGGACACATTAGCTACTACCAAAGATTCATAGATAATTTCTCTAATTTCTTAAAACTATTGGTAGAGCTTACAAAGAAAGATGTACCTTTCATCTAGACTAGGGAATGTGAACAAGCATTCCAATAGTTAAAGGAGAAACTCATAGAAACACCAATTTTATGGGCACTAGACTAGTTTAGATCATTCCACATCATGATAGATGCATCTAACTACACCTTGGGAGCTATGCTCATTTAGTTAGACGATAAGAAATGTCCACACTACATCCATTCTGCAAGATATAGCATTGTGGGAGCATAATTAAATTACACCACCACCGAGAAGAAACTAATGATAGTGATGTATGCTCTTGAAAAGTTTAGACACTGTGTGCTTGGCTACAAAGTATTTATACACATGGACAACAATGTAATCCACTTCCTCATGAACAAGCTAAGGGTAAGCCCTCATATCATATAGTGGCTCGTGATCTTGCAGGAATTTGATCTCATAATGGTAGATCAAAAAGAGATCGAGAATGTGATCACTAACCACATCTCTCGATTAAGATGAGATAATAAAAAGGAGGAGAGCCCACTCTCTGATCAATTTCTAGACAAACTCCTCTATACATGAGCAATAAATGATCAAATGTCTACAGAAACAACATGGTATAATTGCATCCTCACCTATCTTCTCACTCAAGAGATTCCACAAGATCTTGACTTCAAAAAGAAGCAATAATTTCTTCATTAGGCCAAATACTTCATAGAAATCAACAGACACCTCTACAAGGTGTGTGCCAATGGCCTAATTCATTAGTGTGTCCCTGATGAAGATTAATTGCATGTTCTCTAGGATGCTCACGAATTGCCTTACGGAGGCCACTACATAGGGAGACACATAGCCATAAAAATCCTAATGGCAATACTATTGGCCTACAATCTTCAGGGATGCCTACCAGTTTGTCCGATCTTGTGAATGTTGTCAATGAGATGGTGGGATGACTACTTGAATGGAAGATCCTCAATAGTGGATATAACCACTGGAGCCTTTTGACATATGGGATGTTGACTTCATAGGTCCCATCACACCCATTTCTAATGGAAAGGCATATATCATCATAGCAGTTGACTACTACACCAAATGGACAAAAGCAGTAGTTATTACTAATTATACATCATCCACTACTACTAGATTTATATAACAAAATGTTGTAAATACGTTTGGGATTCCATGTATACTAATTTCTAACAATGGAACTCATTTCACAGGTGCCACTTTTAGAAAGTTGATGCAATGCTTGGGGGTTGAACATAAATTAGGAACACCCTACCACTCCTAAGCCAAAGTTCAAGTAGAGGTAACTAACCAATAGATCACAAAGATCTTAACAAGAACCATAAGCAAATATAGGAGAGATTGGAGCACCAAACTCAATGATGTCCTTTTGGCCTATTGCTCAACATGAAAACTCCCTATTGGCTACTCTCCCTACAAGTTAGTGTATGAAAAACTTCCAACGCTCCTGATTTAGTCCGAGCTCCATACACTCTCAACAACATGTGATTTGGATCTTGACCAAAGTCTAGCACAAAAAGAAAGATTGATCAACCTAAATGTGCTAGATAAAAACTAATTGATGGCCCTATCTTTGAATGAGGTGCGCAAGGCATTCAACAAGCAATTTCATGACCTTAAAATACAAAAAGTAGCATTTCAACTAGGAGACAAGAATCTCTATTGGAACCCCACACACGTATCCCAGAAGACAAAATTCCAAACATTGTGATAGGGGCCTTGTATAATTCATCAAAATTTTTCCTTTGGGGCCATGTTAATATAAAAGTCTAAAAGCCCAAATAAAAAGCAGTTGGTCAACATCTAGTAAGTAAAACCTTTCCTAGAGCCAAGACAAGCTAGTGCAACTACCACCTTGACGAATGGACAACCATGTTCCATTTTTTGGATCTCCTCTTTCCAACTCACTTGTGGGGAAGATGGCCATCCATGCTAATGATCCATATGGCTTCTCAGTTTTTTTATTTTTATTTTCCACATTTTTGATTTTACAAGTTATTTATTTTACAAATTTTTTCTTTTCAAAATTTTCCCAATTTTGCACCATCGTTAGTACCTTTGAACTCTTCTTAATTATTTTACACTTTATTATATATTTTACTTTATTTTTTTTATTTTTTTTAAGTGTGAATTTTCATTAATTTTTTCTAATAAAGTGCTTTATTGCTATAGGACACAGCACCACTATTGTTGCCTAATAATGATGATTTGTGCTTAATGTTGTAATTGTCAATGTCTGGTTTTTATTTTTGAATTCTGATGTCTGATGACTATGACATGGTTTATTTTTCATGAAATAGGTAGTGAGTCCACATCATCCACCCACCTAATAAACTCTATGATTTTCCTTATTCTGGGAGTTTGAGGTCTCTTCCATTAATGAAATTTTTAATCAATTGGTAACTTTGATAGTTCCGAAATTGGGAAAGATTCAAAGGTTTGTGGAGGGTGTGACTTCAAGGGGACTCAATACTCCTTGTACTCTTCTTCTTACTTAAGTGCTTGGGTGTTTTTCACGAGCTTCTTACCATTCCATCCCAACCACTAACAGGAAGACAAATAAAGTCTTTACATGGTGTGGTTCCCATATGAAAAAAAAAAGAGAAAAAAGAAAAAAAAAACAATGGGAATTCAAAGCATACCCCTTAGACATAATAAAAAAATAAGCCTTTTCATGGTGTGGTTCCCATTTCAAAAGAAAACATGATGGGAATTCAAAGCACATCACTTAGACAAATAAATGGGCTACAAGCACTGGTTATGGGACTAGAAAGACATGCATCCAGGCCTGAGGGTCCCCTCTAACTAAGGCCCTCTCTCTCTTACTTCCTACTTCTCTTTTCTTCTCTTTTTGAAATAGTGGTTGTTTTATGGGTGCGCTCTTGTGTCTTGAGTGGATGGATTGGTCTTGGAGTGGTGATGCGAAGTTACTAAAAGATGCTGGTTTTGGTCTAGACTAAGGATGGATCTTCTTAGGTCATTGTAAACACATATTCCACAAGGTACTTCTTGTGACCTCAATTCAGGATTCCATCCCACCTTCTCAATCATCTGTTTAATGTTGCCATAACTCACCTTACTACCAGTTTCCATGTTATGCTTGATGTCTCAGTTTGACATGTTGGAATTCTTGGATAGATTCTTTTTGGTTGGTCCTTAACTTTTCATGACCATTAATCAATTGTGGGACCCATGGACTCCTTAGTTAGAGTTATGTAAGGGCAACAAGGACATGTTCCTACTATGGGGAGGACCCATGTGCATATCTCTTAGTCTAGTTAGTTAAGTCCCTTATCTTTGGTATTTTTATAATCATATTCCATTATGCAATCCACTCTGTGTTCTTGAACTCTCATTTTCCACCCCATTTTTCCTATTTTTCTTAATTTTTGGGACTTCAACACCCTCTTCTCATATTTTCATCATGTTCATGGCTGTTTGGGCTTCCATTTGATCCTAATTTCATTCAAAATATTTTTGTAATCTTCAAGTTTTAACCACATCAATAAAAGCCAACGATGATCAACAGCTGCATCAACTTGGCCTCATTGATGTAGTAGATCACGTTGACTAGGCCCCATCAACATAGTACAAAAATACTATAAATACCATTCAACACTTAGGAATTTTTCACATTTGGTTTGTAATGCCCAAGGATTTTTTGCAATTTTTTAAAGCCCAAAACCTTCCCAAGCCTTTAACTCACATACCGTTTATCCAAATAACCCTGTTCTTCAATCCTATAGTTACTAGAGGTAAGCTCTTAGTTGTGGGGGTAGCAAACCCCACAGTTTCAATACAAAATTTTTTGAAATTTTTTCTAACTCCCCCAAAGGTTAAGATATGAAGTGTTATTAAATCATAACTTTTTGAACAAATTTAACCCCTTTAACAACTTCGGTGAAAAAAAGATTAAATTAATAATTAAATATCTAATTTATCTATCTATAATCATACCTTAGCCAAATGTAGCTTTCTTATGAGATAAGATATTCCAATAATTTTGAGTTACATAATAATTACTAATCCATTGTTATGTGTGATTACAAATGGCACCAAGACCAACAAGACCGTAGGAGGAAGGACCATTGCAACCATAGGAGAAACAACCCACAAGAGGAAGGGGCCAACAAGAACATGGTCATGAACAAGCTAAGGCAACCCATGCAATAGGACCTCTCAAATATGAGGTTGAGGTGGAATATATCTAATAGATTCCTAAAGGGGCAGCCACATTTAAACATTCATAGAGAGATGAAGTGTGAGGCCCTGTACCCAGATTGGAAGTCACACTCACACAAGCTTGTCTCGACATAATTGGAAGATATGAGGTCCCATGCTTAGTTCTCCAAGAATTGAATTTTGGACCATCCCTTGAATGAGCTCTAGAAGAAGTCAAAACTCAACTGCAAGCCTCTCCCATCTGGCCAATCATTACTTTTAGTGGGGAGTGGTACATGGGAGAAATGTATCTCTTCTAGAATAATAGGAAAATAGGATATGTTATGAAAATCAAGGATGTCTAAGTGTCTTACTTAGTGGAGTCCATTGCATAGGTCCTTGGGTTGCCAGACACAAGAACACAGTTGGTAGAGTTATCAACACAAGGTGACCCTGGAGCAAAGAAGGAGTGGATGCAACGGTGTTATGGGGTTGACCGTAAAGAGTTTGGTGTACTCACACTAGCAAAACAAGCCTATTTCAAGATAGCGACCTATCACCTCAATCAAACAGTGAGGCCCAGTAACATGACAACCTTCTTCATCCAAGCATGCATCACTCTAAGGGAAAAATTTCTAGCAAATCTTCCACAACTAATCTATCTAGAAATAAAGAAGTGCTTCAAGGAGAATGCACATGGAAGAAAGATCCTACCTTTTCCTTGCCTAATCAGAAAATTATGCAAAAGGGTAGGGATAGTCTACTACACAGCTAATATACTTAGGCATGCTCCTAGTGCTTTGTGGGCTAAGTTCATGAAGGATAAGACACCTACCATGATCACAGAAGAGGAGCAGCAACATCCACCTCCACCACCTACTCATGAGCAAACATCAGAGGCCTGCACTATGGTTGAAAACATGCAAAACTTTTGAGAGAAGTTTTTATAACAATGAGAGTAGTAGGTAGGAACTAGTGGTGGAGATCCATCTATGTATAGACCAGCCATGAGTCACCTTAGAGAAGTGGCTCGTACAATTATCCAAATGGAGGGAGGCGGATCAATAGTGTTTATCCAAAAAATGCAGTTTCCTATGAGGTTGAATCTAAGTGCCTGATAGGTAACAATGTCTCTCTCTCAGCACTGTTTATTCCTAGAAATCTTTGAGAATGTCACTTCCTTTTCAGTGCACTTGGAGGAGGGTGAGGAGGCAACCATTTTGATGATGCAGCACCAAAAGTAAGAGATAGTTGTAGAGATCATTGATCATCAAGTCACTAAGGCATCAAACACACCTACGATGCTTGAATTAGATGTTCCTACACTAAGAGATGTGCAGGCATCTATAGGGATAATCAACAGGAGACTAAGCACAACCCTGCATGAAGAACTGCTGAATCAACTGGTGGGAATTGGGCAACCAATTTCAGATATCTTTGATTTTTCAAGCACCATCACTACAACCCAGTCAAAGCTATTGAAGGCAAAGCGAAAGTGCCTCATTTTAGAAGGGCAACTTGAAATAGCTTAAGCACATAATCAATACTTGGTTGCAGAAGTTGCCAAATTGCATGCCCGAATTATTAACCTTGCTTTTATCAACCTTGCACTGACACAAGATGAAGCTTTTCAACAACTTCAAGAATAGCTTAAGTGGGTTAAGGGAGAAATTTTAATGACAATCTTTAATTAGTTCATAGTAGAAGCTACAACTCATTTAGTATGGAGGGACTTGATGTAGACTTGACAAGAAAATGAGACCTTGACCATAGAAAACCATCTTCTGCAAAATGTTGATGTGAAAAAATAATAGTTAAAAGAATTTATCTATCAATAGCAGGAGTAGCTTGCTATGGCAAATACAAAATTGAGGAGATTGGAAGTGGAGAATCGTAACCTCTCCATGGAGAAGGTCCATGCCTTACATTAGAAGTTAGGTATTGAGATTGTCACTTGGAAGAGTGAGGCTCTAAAATTCAAGAAAGTTAAACATCATTACAGAGGCTAGGTTGGTCTACAAAGGAGGTGAATGAAAAGAATATCCAACTGGCAAAGGAAAAAGTTAATAAGGTCCTCTAGCAACTCCAACAAGGTAGAGAATTATGGCAATCCATCATCAATGGGATTGATTCCTACAATAAGGTAGAAATTTGCATGAAGTAGTTGCAGAATGAAGAGAAGATGGAGTACATGGAGCTATCCAATCTCTACTATGCAAATGTGGTGATGCTAACTACCAGACGACTATGGTTTGAACTTGAAAAGTAAGTGGCTAGCTCATACTTGGTGTATGAGGCTGAGTTTAAGACTCATAAAGACACCAAGTAAAATCTTGTAGTTGTGAATGCTGAATTGAAGGTTCTCAAGGAGAAATTCACCAACCAGAGATCAGTTGTAGAGAACTTAACCAAAAGAATGAACAACTACCAGGCACTACAAGACACACTTCGAGCATTTGACATTAAGCACAAACAATTCATGGCTTGGTTTGTCAATGTGAAGGAGTTGTTTCCTATTTTGCCTTGTCTTTGGGATGTTCCAACCCTGGCCCACATCATCGAAGCTATGTGGACTGTAAATGATCCTAGGAGTAAAGAAGAGAAAATGAAGGTATTAATGAATGCTTTTCACCTTTTACCTAAAGTAGCAATAGTAGTAGGATAGCTGTCGCCTTTGCCACCACATGTGCATGAAGTTAGTGAAGGTCCATCAGAACCTTAGAAGCCACCATTACTTGGGACTATTTGATCCTTTTCATCAGCTTCATGCCATCAAAGAACGTGCTATCCAGTTTTGAAGAATCATGTCATGGTGTTCAATTTTGTGTCATGAACATTGTAATTTTTGTAATGTGTTGATCCGTACACTAGGCACTTAATTTTATGTCCATTTTGTCTTATTTTGTTTTGTTATTTCAAAGTTAGTCAATAATTTCATACCTTTCCAATTTTGTAAAGAACTTGAGGATGAGTTTTCATTCAGTCGTGGAGATATGATGAGCTTTGGTTTGTCTTGTCAACTAGGCCCTATCAACGAGGTCTCATCGATGTAGTCTACTATGTTGACGAGGCCCCATTGACGTAGTCAATTACGTTGATGCAACCTCATCAACGCAGGGGTCTATCCCAGTTTATAAATACGAGCCACTAGCCACATTTATGGCATTCAATTCTCATAGTAGTAGCATAACTCTTGCAATTTGTCTATTTGAAAGTTCGAATATTTTTCCTAAGTGCATGTAGCAGGAGTCATTACGTGTATAGATCTTTACTCAAGCATTGTTGTACCTAAGCACGATAGTATGTGCAGCAATAAAGATGACCTTTTTGATAAACCTTGTAGCATTTTAGATAGATTAAATATTTCATTTATGCATTTAATGTTTTCAATTACTTATTCAATGTTTTCTACTAATTAAGATAATTAAGTAAGATAAGCTAAATAGATTAAATACATAAGTACAACTACTTCGAGCATAACATGTATTCGCTTGGTAATCCCAACAGCATTTTTGCTTGGTATATCTAGTAACGTAGCACTTGGTAACTCAATAGTGGATACGTGGGTTTAGGACATGTATGGAAAGTGGGACTGGATACCTATATTAGGATTAGCTAGAGGATATTAGGTTAGTTACATTGAATTAGCCATTAAATTACCTTGTCTTTATCTCTATTCAATCACCAAGACTATAAAGCATAAAACTATAAAAATGGTATGCCTCAATTACACTTAACCATACCATGTGCTTCACAAGTGTAATTGGAAAGACAAGAAATGACCTTAGGGAAAGGTTCACTGCCTAGAAGACTAGTGCATTGGAAACCATAAAGTCCACAAAATTTGATTGAATCACACATGAATGCTTTGATTCGTATGGTTGGATGTAGGGGTACCTCATTGCTCAGCAATCAAGTTGGCAATAAGGATATTGTTGCCTTGGAGACGAGATCCCCCATGATTGTGGTTGTAGCCACTATTAGTACTGTTCTTGAGGTTGACATGGTGCACCACTCAGATAGTAAGCTTTTTGGTGAAATTATTGTCGATAGTTTCCTTGCAAATAAGACAACCTCTTGGGTGCTTGTCATTTTGTCAATCTAGGATTTAAAGCGTACATCCTAGATTCTTATAAGTGTAACAATATAGAGCAACATCCCTTAACATGTTCATATTGAAAAATGTCACACCCATCATCATCATATTCTAAATCTAGAACCTCATCTACTATTGTAGCTTTATACTTATCCTTACGATATTTCCATTTAGCATCCTTCTTCTTCCTTCATTCATGTCCACTACCTCCTTAACTACTACGCTCCTCTACAATCTTCAAAGTAGTTTGAAACTTCTCGTCCAAGGAGTCCCAGATCTTATCCACCTTAGCTAATATTTTAGTAACAAATTTCTAATTAGAAATGTTTTTCTCTACACCACTTCATCAAGTCATGCCTCCTCCTCATTCTCACAGAAATAGACCTCCCTCTTACGAATGGAGAGATATCTGTTGTACTCTTCTACACTTTCCCATTTTTTATCTCTACTTCCTCTTTGGCCACTTTCTTGATGAACCTTTGGATATAATGGGCCCTCAACTCAAAAAGTTCCCCTTGGGTATAGACCCTAAGGATTCTCATTATTTCAATTCTAAGCCTAGGCATCAATGTAATAAAGAGTAGTAGCTACCCATGGTTGTATCTAAGGACTCATGAGTGCCTTTTTTCCAACCTTGGATTTGCCTTCATAGTTTGGACACTATGTAGTACATTTGGTAGTTTTCATTGAATAGCTTCAACATTGTACTCCATTGTTGAATAGATTCCAGTTCCAAGAACTGGCACCAACTTTTTGCTTACTTTATGAGTGTCCTTGAGAACAATTTCAGCTTTTTCCATTCATTCTCCACATTTTGCAAGGCACATGCATCATGAAAAGCTTGCAAATGATTTTGTGAATATGAATTATATCCCCCCTTAAACTTGGGGATATTATTCATATCTAGCTATTTGATGTGGCTATCCTTCAAGTGCTTGGTGGAAATTCTAACAACCTCTAAAATGTTTAACATATTTCTTGTAGCTAGTAAAGGCTCATCATAATCATAGTGGTCTCTGTGGTCCCTATCATGGTCATGATGCCTATGATGAGTCATGTTGTGTCTTCATTCTCTGTGATGTCCATGCCCCTAATATTGTTCATGCCCATGGTTCTTGTTGTCTCAAGGAATCTACAATCATCCCTATCTCACCATTCATCTCCATCATGATGTTTGTTACTCTTTCCACAATCCTTACCTCTACTTCTCTTGTTAGAATTGGAGGAATAAGATCATGAGGATGATGATGAAAGCAAGGAGGAAGAAGAATTAGCACCAAAATGATGCCTATTATCTCCTCTTCTTTAGTCCCTACCTCAATCACCATGTTTATCTTTCTCTTGATGCTTATCATTATTCTTGCCCTTGGGTGATTGGCTGTGGCTTCCATATTTTGAGGTTCCTTGGTCTTGAGATCCATTCCTCCCATTACCAAGGTTGTTCATAGTTGATTGCAACTGTTGGTTAAGGGTCTCCCCATCAAAGAAAGGTAGAGAATCAGTGTATTAGGATTGTCTTGAAAAGAAGTCCTTGTCATCTTTGTGTGGTTGTAAGAATAAGTGGGTAGGAAACCTTTTGTTCTTTGTAGCCTCATATCAAGCTTCCATCTATTGATCTTTCTTCTATTGGGCTTCTATGAGATGATAATCCCAATAGAGTTGATCTTGAACCTTGTATTTGGCATTAAGTCTAGCAATGCCAAACTTGATAAGATTATTTAGTAGCATCACAGGAAAAAATTGGTTGGAAGGCAACACAATGTTATCCTCCATGTTCCTCCATCGTAGATGCTCATCATGATGCAAGATGAAGGTGAAATCTAGAGTGTAAGTATCTAGATGGATGTAGACAACCTCAAACTACTGGGGCACTTGCGTGTTTGGAACTTCTTATCTTTGATTGGATCTGCCAGTGACTAGCAATGGAGATTCTTTCCTGTGAAAAGAGGCCATATCAGTGATTGTTCAAAAATAATGTATGTTTTTTATTATTATGTTCTTAATGATTTAGTGAAAATTAACCTTTACAACATCTTTAGATGATTTCACTGTCTTTCCTATGTAATAAACTTAGATAGACTAAATCTCCAAGAATGGTGCCAATGATGAGAAAGAAGTAGTCCCTACACCCAACCATATGAATCATAAACGTTGCACTAGCGATCCTATTGAATTCCATGGACTTAGCTCCTAAATGCACCAATGGGTAAAGATAGTGACTTAGGAACATGATCATTTTCATCTTGGATTCACTTGCGTAAGTTGAAGTGTATGGTTAAGTGTAAGCCAAGGCACATGATATTTATTTGTATTTTATATTTTATTTGATTTAATCTAAGTGTGAAACAAAGGTAATTAATTGTAAATTAACTAATTAACCATGTAATGTCTTAATCTAACATACGCATCTAGGTCCACCTACCGTGCACATCTTGAAGTTATTATAAATGTTGCTAGGTTACCAAGTATTAGGCTACTAGGTGAACCAAGTAATAACACCACTAGGATTATCAAGCATTAACGATATGTTTGAAGCAGTCATACTTATGTGTTATTATTAAATGTATTAATTAACTAAGAACATGAATGTAAAATGCATAAGTAATAAATTGCATGAAAGAAAAAATTAATCTATTCTTAAGTGCTACAAGGAATTCCAAGAATCTTGTATTTATTATTGGCATATCAAATCAAAGTGTTCAAGTACACTGATGCTTGAAGAAGGATCCATATAATCCTTGAAGTATTACCATGGGCACTTAGAAAATATTCTAACTATGGTGGAAGAAATTTGCAAGAACTTGGCTACACTAATGACATACCATGCCATAAATGTAGTGGGTGCATGCATTTATATAAGCAAGACTAGACACTGCATTGACACATCAAATCATGCATTGATGGGACTACATCAATGGGGCTACATCAACACATGCCCATCCATTGACATAGCCTATTGAATGATTGATCACCCTTCAACACACAGTGAATTCAAATATACTATACATTATGCAAGATAATTTAATTACTAGAAAATAAGAAAACTAACTATCTTTAATTAATTGAAAGAAGATTACAAATACAATTGAACCTAATCCATAGAACCATAATACTCACACACTCAATGATATTGTAGAACATGAAGCTTATAACCACACATATGATTAACCTCAATATAAAGAACAATTGATCTAGATCTCTTCCACACACACAAGATTAAGATCCATGCACAAAGAGATACAATGGCTAATATCACACACATAATTAATCATAAAGACACATACATTCTCATGCAATCTCTTCCTCTCTAAAGCACTCCCTGCAAAACATGAAAACATAATCAATATTTATCAATTATAAGATCAAGAACCCTAGGGAAAATTTCTCCATAATTCACTTAGAGATTTTTTTCTCTTTCTAATATTGATCGCATATTTTTTGGCTATTTCCACATTGAAACAACCACATTAGAGCTTTTTCCTAATCAAAAAAGATGTCTATAGGCTTAACAAGATGTCTTTCTATCAACCTTGGCTTTCAAGCAAGATGTTTCTTATCTTGACAAGACATCTCCTCTAGTTGCAAAATGTCTTCCTAGAGACATCTCTTCTCAATGCAAGACATCTTCTCTTCTCGACAAGATGTCTTCTAGGCATTTGGGACATCTCCTGTGTTATCTCAGCTCTTAGGTAAGACATCTTTCATGTGACCAAGACATCTTCCTAGTTGTCCAAAACCTTTCATCTTTCTCTTATAGGGATAAGAAGGGATTCAAAATAGGTGTCCTTACACTAATCTCAAAGTTAAAACATTATTTCTACCATCATTCATGGTTATGGGAACTAACTATGATTCACAATGAGTTCATAATCTGATTCAAACATGACTTTAACTAGTTTCAATTCATAGAAAGCTACATCTATCTATCTAAACATTATCTCTATCATTATTTGTAGCTTTTTGGAACTGTTGGCGACCGTTTGGGACGCGACCGCCAACGAGTGTCCTCGAACAGGATTTAGGTGCCCGCTGGTCTCTGGCTACACCAAGGCCCAGATACCTCCAAATAACTCAGTAGTTAATGTGAGTATGTGTGTGTGCTGTTGCGGC